>CAUYSK010051047.1:0-43029 GCA_963575035.1 Avahi laniger | reverse complement strand
AGCTGGGACTACAGGCATGCACCACCAAGCCCGCCTAATTTTTTCTATATATTTTTAGTTGTCCAGATAATTTCTTTCTATTTTTTTTAGTAGAGATGGGGTTTTGCTCTTGCTGAGGCTGGTCTCGAACTCCTGATCTCAAACAATCCACCCGCCTCGGCCTCCCAGAGTGCTAGGATTACAGGCGTGAGCCACCTCGCCTGGCCAAAAGTAACCATTTTTACTGAAAATAATATTAAGATAGTATTTTATGTGATCTAAAGAGGCAAATATTTTGAGAAAATTATTACATTCAATATGGCTAAAATAACACAATATTTTGGAGGCATTGTAACTTGATTTAGATTCTTTTGAAAGCAATGTTACAAAATATAGCAGAAATCATGAAAGGAGCAATCACTTCCACACAAGTTAAAAGATAAGTGCAAAAAAGATGTTCACAGCAGCATTAACTATACCAGCAAATATCTGGAAACATTCCAAATATCTAACATTTGGGGAATAATTATTTCAAATGTAGGATTATAATCATTTTAAAATTTTCTTCTTTGTACGTTTTTATAATCTTCAAATATTTAATATAAAATTAGTACTTTGGTAATCAGAAAATTATCTATTAATAAAAATATTAAATATAATCACAGTATAATATGATTATAATTATATTAGGTTATAGATTTTTTCACAATGAAAAATTAGTAAGAAAACAATTTAATATTGGTATACTCTTTGAAATTCTCTGTTTTACTAACTCTGCATTTATACAATAACATCTAATTAATCATAGCACTTTTTTGTAATCCAGTCCAATGACACTGATGGCCTAACATAAAGCATAGGCTTTTCAAGTAGCCTTCTTGGTGGTGAGAGCATTTGGAAGAATCTGTTTTTAAAAATGTTAAAATGTACTATTTTTGCTTTTGAATAGTTTCTAATATTTTACAAAATTCATTCAGGTATGTATTTAAGTCCCTGGTCTTGTTTATTGTAGGGTAATACAAGTGAATCTTGGATAGAAACTCCTGAAATATTAGCCTAGAACCAGCTCTGAAATTTGAAAAAAAGTTGCGACCTGGGCAAGTTAACCATCCTCCCTACCATTGTCAACATTTGTATTATGAAAGAGGTCACATACATAATTTCTTAGTTTTGTAATAGGCCACAGTATTGTGAAAAACAATTTTACAAATCTAAGAAATTAATACTATTTTATTTCATTAAATTTAACAAATTCTTAACGTATAGTAAAGCATATTGTTAATCTTGTCTACAAAATTTCAAATGTCTAGATGGGGACTAAAAATGAGCCCAACTTTACATATTTTCAGATATCTGAATATTTAAAATTATTTACATATAATATCTTGCTGTTAACCCAATGTTTAACTCACTAGCTGGGTTTTGCCATTTTCATAAAGAATACAAACAAATGTGTGTAAATATGCATATATGAATCCATATAGACAGTAGTTATACACATATACACACATACTCTATAGGATCAAAATATTATTTGTCTCTTGACTTCCCAGTTTTGCAAAAGCAGAATTCAAACTATATGTCTCAAAACACATTTATTTGTATTTAGAAAATATGTAGAGCCATATTTTTCTACCAGTTTATATTATAAATTACAGATTCATTATGTTCTTGCTACTGCTGCTAACATGCTTTAAAATTCAGTCAATAAGAGATGGTATTTTCATGGTATATTTTGCTTCAAATATCCACATACATAAACATCCATAGGTGTAGAACCAAGATTATTTAAATAAATGTATCAACTTTATATAGATACAATGAGCCATACATGGGATATATGCGGACATATTTGTACAAAACTTTTGTTACAGACTGTATTTTGTTGTCAGATTTGCAAAGTACAGGGAAATACAATATAAGAATGACAAATTTTGAACAATAACAAAAAAAGAATTCCCTTCTCCATGAATAGGAGAGAGAAAAGTAGTGTAATATTATTTTCTTGTTATAATTGAATGTAACCATTTAAATGTAATTAAATGTAATACATAAAGTGTAACCATTTGGGAAAAAAGGTATAATTATTAGTTTTCTGAAGTGCATAAAGGAACCATTGCTTTTGAACACCCACCTACGTGGCAAGAACATGCTCATGAAAAAATAAAAACCTAATAGTGGTTATCTCAGGGGCGGGAAGGGAAGGTATATATAAATACTATTGGAAACGGGTACATTAGAGGCTCCGGTTTTATCTTTAATGTTTTATGACTTGAACTCATTGATGCATAAAATGGCTATCGTATCATCTATGTTTCTTATGTATCTAAAATATCTAATAATTTAAAATAAAGGTATAAAAATATACTTTACTTTTACTTGAGTATATTTAAAATTTATCTCTAATATTCTACAATCTGTAAAAGAATACATATTACTTGATTATTTATGTTCATTCCAAATCCTATGCACACTTCTTACACATTTCTTTATCTTTCATCATTTTCAATCTATATCAAAATGGTATAAGTTTACACAAATTTTAAAGTAAAATATTCTCTTAAATACTTTCAGAGTGCTTAAAGCTAAAGTATTTTTTTAAACAAAAAAATTAAAAGAAAATAAGGGTGAATTTTAATCTAATTTTAGGTCAAGGGAAGTTTTTACACAAATGAAAGTTGTAAAAAATAATCGTTTTGACTATATTCTACATCAAAAATCAATGTTAAAAATTAGATGCCAAATAACGAACTGAGAAAAATATTTTATAGAAAATGGGATAGACAAGGGAAAGGTTAATGTCCCCAGACAAATAAGACACTAACATACAATTCATAAAAGAAAAAATAAAAAATCCCTATATATATATATATATATATATATATATGAAAACACTTGCAGCCTCCATATTAATCAATTGAAACATATTAGATGTTATTTTTTAATCTATTGTTTGGCAAATATTTATTAACTGTAAAAAACTCAATACTGTGAATGATGCAGTGACATGGCAGCATGATATACCACAAGCACATTGTTAACAGAGCCTGAAAATCAGATCTCACTATTTCTTTGAAAATGTTCTTTAACTCTAGGCATTATATTTCTGAGAATCTGTGCTAACGCAACAATCAGGATTGATCTTCAAGGATGTTTATCTTAGGATAATTTAAAACAGTAAAAAGTCCAGTATTAAGAGAATAGTTGAATAAAGGGTAAGAATATAAAATCATGTTATGGAAGTTTATGGAATAATATAGGACAGTATAAAATAATGGAACTTTACCATTTTTAAATATTATTAATAATTCAAGCATGTATAAAAAGTCTCATTGGAGGCTGAAGGTTTGAAATCTAATCATTCTAACACTGTACAAATGCATTATAAGATTTCTTCTTTACATACTCTGTAGAATAAGAATTAGTGGATTGCTAGAGGAAAGTTCTATATGAGTTCTATACGAGTTGTTTTTAAAAGAGGGAAATACTATATTATTGCTGGTTTCTGAAACTGAATAATGAATTCATCCGTAAATCGTTTAGTATCCTAATGTATGTTGGCCCATTTTTTGTGTTAAGTAGAGAAAATTATTAATAGTCTGCATCTCCCAAATGAAACTTCCATTGTTTATTCTTTATTTTATAAAGTGCCCATATAGTTAAAATATTTTCAGTAGTGACCCAATAGCCTACTCCCACAGATTTACTGAAATAGTCATCCATTTCTTTCTCTTACTAGTATTTTTATTCTAAAATGGAAAAGAGTGGGGGACTGAATGAATTATTTTATAGCATTGTCTTCATCATACTTTGCAACAATGGGCAATGCTCATAAACTTTTAAATTCTTGATGCATTTATGACTTGTAAATAGAGGCGCAGTTATGTGGAATTTGGATGTAAGCAGTTTTCCTTCCTTTTACCATCACTCAATTCTTTGAATGAAAAATTTCACATGAGGCTACAGAATTGGTCAGATGCCTGCATAAAAATAGACAAATACAACAATGGAATCAAATTTGAAATTTCCTTTTCTTTTCAGTTTGAGGGGAATATACAACGTGTAGCTAAGAACATGATGTTGCTGCTTCAGCAACTTTATGGAATTATTCAGGTAAAAACTGACGCACACAGTACTTTGCACTTGGAAGGACTTTAGAGATCAACTACCCCACACCTCCTTTGACATGTGAGGAAACTGAGCCTGTGAGGATTTAAGTAATTTGCCTGAGGTCACTCAGCTAGCTAGTAGCAGAGGAGGAACAAAAACAAACGTCTAGATTTCCAGTAAACTGCTCTGTTAATTCATTTCTGCATAACTGCTTATTGCATTCAAGACACCCAGTGTAAGCCAAAGTCAGGCATGCAATGTTCAAAATGGTGTGATCTCTTTGTACTCCAAAGCTAGAGTCAAAACAAGAGAAAGATAAAACAAGAGGGACAGAAAAATAAAAGAGGTGGCCACTGAGCAGAGATACTGAACAAATGACAAGTTCTCCCCAGTCTCCTTCCATCCTCATCCCTAAAGGCCTGGGTCAGCATGAAAAGATCACTGGACTGATCAAACAATCTGTGTCTAGGTCCCACTTTTGCCTGAATGTGTAGCATTGAGCACTTTCTGTGCCACTTTGGACCTCAGTTTTATCATCTGGTCAAAACGCAAGATATCTCTCCAAGGATCCTTTTTCCTCTGTATCATTAAGCAGTTGAAATTTTCCTTTCCTTTCCTTTTTCTTTCCCTTTGTCTAGGCAACAAGCCCATTTTAAAGAAATTCCTGTAGTTGCTCATTGAAAGAAGAAAATATTTTAATGGGTGCCTAATAACAAGAGCTCTTAGTATGATTATAACTGTACTCTGAGTATTTTGGTGTTTTAGAGTAACACAACATACTGAAAAAGAACAACTACCTCTGGCTAAAAGTTGTTGAATATTAATTTTAAATTTTACATATTTTCTTTCACAGAACTTGATTTCCCTCTGTCAAGTCCTAGGACAGAAAGAACTTTTAATAAATGATGTAAATGTTACTAACTATATCTCCCAAAGATTATCTTTATATATTCAGGTTCTTCCCTTTTAAACAACTGAAATTCCATTCTTCAAGAAGGTAATAAAACTTCCACAGTAGTAAAATAAAGAAGAGACTAGGAGAAGAAAAAACTGGCTAGGGAAAATTTTTCTAACAGTATATCATCTAAGTCTAATGGTTTACTTCTGGTAGCCTTTGGTTTTTTCTTTATTTTTCTTTTTCTCTTTTTTTTTTTTTTTTTGGCTTTTTGGGTTCTAATGCTTCAAATGAATTCATAATCTTAATGATTTGTATACAACATGGGGATTAGGAGTCTGGACCGGCTGTCTTGGCAGTGCATATTGTGTCGGGAATGGACTGCATGAAATGATGTTTTGTACCATCAGGATCTCCTCTCACCTTTATTGCTATTGTTACTGATAACAATTATCACCATCATATAATATTTTATAAAGTACATACCCTATAATAAATTAGTCACCTATACAGCCTTATCAAACTGTTCATATATGTTTTTTTATCTCCATTTAGCAAATGGGACAATGCTCAGAAGAATTAGGAGGTTTATTCAATCTTAGAGCCAGTATATAGTAAAATCAGGTGTTGAACAACCCCAGTTCCAGAAGTTATTCCTTTTATCTGTACCTCAAGATGGAAAGCATCATTTCATGGGGGCACAAGGGTTTTACATCTTCAAACCAGGTGTGAGTCTATCAGGAATTCTAAATTTAGCTCAGGAAGTACACTCAGGTAATATCTTGAAATAGACATTTGTACTCCTTATGTAGAAATTCTGTCATCATTTCACATGTGAAAAAAGGGTCATTCTATAATGTAGAAGTATTCTTTACACTGACCTTTCTCATCACTGAAAACTTTTCTTTTTATTTACTTCCCTAGCAAAGAATGAGATTGAGAAACACTTTATTTTGAAAAAAAAAAAGGCTTAACAAGTGGAATAATAAAGTATTTTTAAGCCTGACTTACAAATATTCGAAGCTATGTTAATTGCACCTAGGGCAGTGCAAACAAAATCTAAAAAGATACCATTGCACTTTGACTTTGTACTACAGCAATCGTTACACCAGCAGCAATGGCAAATATGGCACTCAATAACAAAGCCTACTTAAAATGTTCAAATATTACAAGTTAGAACATGATCAGTGATTATTCTATAAATTGGGGTTGGGGAAACTAGACAAACCCTTAACTCTTTCCTTGTTCCTCATATCAAAACGAATTACAGATAGATCAAAAATTAGATATACAAAGAGAGACTTTAAAAGACTTTTGTTTTTTAAGGCCCAGGCTCCTCAGAGGCACCTGCCCTCCCTGGGCCAGGCCAGCAACATGCAGGGCCTACACCCACACCCAGCTATGTCGCCACTCCGCTCCCCAGGAGATGGCCTTCCTGCCCTCTCCTCAGCCCACCCCAGGGCAGGGGGACTCTACAGGGTGCCAAGTACCAGGATGGGAAAGGAAAGTGTGCAAATACCCAATGCTCTCCTTAGAGGAAAGGAAGCAACTTCTGTGAGGAGACACAGCAGCTTCTGAGGGAATGGCCTTGGAATCCATTCTGAGCACTGGGCATGGGGTGGCCGTCGTCTGGGGCAGATGGCTCTTAAAGGCCTGTGTCCCTTGGGCACATGCAGCACAAAAATTAGCACAAGGGGGCATCTAACACTTGCTATAACTATTGACAATAGGTTGATTAATGGCCACCGTGGGCAGCCAATGGGCAGAGAGGACATAAAAGTAACGTGAAAAAATTCAGTAAGCTTAAAATGGAGTCACATTTCTTAAACGTGACATAAAAGCAGCACATGGAGTAATATTTGCTAAACCTTCCTATATTCAAAAAATATTAGAAAATGGGCAAAGGACTTGAGTAGGCATTTTTCCCAAGATGATACACACAGATGGCCAGAAAGCATTTGAAAAGCTGTTCAACATCACTAATCATCAGAGAAATGTAAATCAAAACCACCATGAGTTAATAATTTCAAATCCACTAGCATAGCTAGTATAAAAAAAAAAAATCCCAGAATACGTGTTGACAAGGACATGGAGAAATTTGAACCCTTGTGCATTGTTAGTAGGATTGTAAAATGGGCAACCACTGCAGAAAACAGTATGGAGGTTTCTTACAATATTAAAAATAGAACTATCATTGGATCCACTTCTGGTATATATCCCACTTTTGTGTAACAGCACTATTCACAATAGCCAAGCGGTAGCAGCAACCCACATGTCCATTGACGAATGAATGAATGAACAAAATGTGTGTGTGTGTGTGTGTGTGTGTGTGTGTACACACACAGAATGGAATATTATTCAGCTTTAAAAAGGAAAGAAATCCTTTCACAAACTACAACATGAATGGATTTTGAAATTATGCTAAGTGAAATAAGTCAGTCACAAAAAGACAAATACTGTGTGACTCCAATTATGTGAAGTCTTTAGTCAAATTCATAAAAACGGAAAATAGAATGAAGATTACCAGGGGCTGAAGGGAGGAAGAAAGGGGTGGTTGTTATTTAATAGGTAGAGAGTTTCAGTTTCATAACATAAAGTTCTGAAAATTGATTGCAATGCAATGTGAATATACCTAAGACTAGTGAACTGTATACTTAAAAATGGTTAAGATGATAAATTATAAGTTGTTTTTTGCCACAATTAAAAAAAATTTAGGGTATTTACATATGACTTTTAAAAACCATAAACAAAATAAAAGGAAAAAAATTGAGAAAAATATTTAAAACAGTTAAGCAAAGAGCTAAATATAGTAAAAGTTATTAAATATAGTAATCAATAACAAAATGTTTATAATCCCAATTTTTAAATAGAAAAAATATATGAACACGCAGTATCAAAAAATGACAAATAAACAATAAAAAGATATCCAAACTCACTCATAAAACATAAAATAGTAAAATAATAATAGATATTTTTTACCCAGAATAATGATGAAAAATAAAAGATCATATCCATTGATAGTAAGAGTGATAGAAATAAATCAGGCATCTGGCACATGGTTCATAGGTATTTAAAATGGTGAAACAATATGAGGCCAATTTACAAATATTTTTTCATATTTAAAATTAATATACCTTTGGACCAAGGATTTCACTGATAGAAATGTTTTGTACTGATATACCTTCTAGGCTTTATAGTGAGGATTAAATGAAGTAATCCCTGAAAATACCTAGCATTGTGTTTAATATTTATCAATTACTTGGTAAGTATTACCAATGTTTGTATTATATTTATTTAAACACACAGCATAATTTTGGAAGGCTGCACCAGACAGTGTTAAGAATAGTCACTCTGGTGACAGCAAATGGAAAGCTGAGGGGCAGAGGAAAGGCAGTGGAGGACTTACACAAGATCATATTTTGCAGGGATTTTACCATAAACAACTGCCACATTTAGGGTATCGAATTACTGCTATAATTTTAGTCACTGAGACTCAAACCAAACATTCATTAAAAAATCGGAAAGCACCCACCATTCTTTCTGAACTCATTTTGCCTACAGTTTCCTCTTCCTCTCTTAAGAGAACTCTATATGCAAAGCATACAAAATAAATAGTATTTCCCCATTGTCTTTCTTTCTTCCCTTCCTTGACCCATTGGAAAGAAACATCAACCCAGTGTGATTGGACATCCAGTGACAATGCAGCTGTCCACTAAAGGAAGCCTGTTGTTCCTGGCATCTCGCCCCAAGAAGCTCCGTAGCCTTTGCTACTCCAGCTGGATGCCTTGAGAGCTATTGTAGTAGTCAGAAAGAATCGTCCATATGGGCATGAAAGCCACGCTATCTGGATGGCTTTCGCAGTGTCTCTCACAATGAGGCATACCTTCAAATGATTGAGTGGGCTGAATGGGGGCTCTCAAAAAGATGTCCATACCCTAGTCCATGGAACCTGTGAATATTGCCTTATTTAGGAAAAAGGTTTTTGCAAATGTAATTAAGTTAAGGATCTTGAGACGAGGAAATCATCCTGGATTATCCAGATGAGCCCTAAATCCAATTACAAGTGCCCTGTAAAATACATGCGCAGAAGAAGACAGACACAGAGGAGAAGCCATGTGAAGTTGGAGGCAGAGATTGGAGTGATGTGGCTACAAGCCAAGAAAGTCAGTAACTACTAGAAGCTAGATAAGGCAAATTCGCCTTTCAGCCTTCTGGGCGAGAACAACTCTGCCAACACCTTGGTTTTGAACTTCTGGCTTATAGAACTGTGAGAGAATAAATTTCTGTTGTTCTATGCCACCATGTTTGGGATCATTTGGGATGACAGCTCTAGGAAATAAGTACAGATGCCCTTATCCAGAATTTCTATTGCACACTGACCCTCACTGTTACATCGCTTCCTCTCATGTATTTTGTCGTAGTCTTAGCAGTCAACATGCCATCATGGCAGGTATGTATTGTTGGAAAGACACCGCTTTGGCGTAGAATGCTTACGGGAAGTAATCCTTGTTGTTAACACTGCCACGACTATTATGCGATTGATGTGAACCATGTTCCACACATCTGTAATGCTACAACTTGAGATTCGTGTACTTGGGTCATGAAGGCTTTCCTGTCTTGTTAAATCCCTATTAAAGTGCAAAACTCCCTAAAAGATAAAATTTTCTGCGGTGGAAACTATGATATTTCAGGGTGTCCTCTATGCTACTAGACATGAAAAGGGGTGAGGAGGGAAAAAGAAAGTATTCAGAAAACCCCAAACACTGTTTCTAAGTACTGAACATATTTCTTAGAACACCCAACAAACTTCTTTAAGACATCATACTATCAGAAAAACAAAACACAACCAATTATATCCTGTGCTGAATGGTAGACATATCAGAATATAACTTAGAAAGCATATGCCGTAATTGTCTCATCAGACACCTTCCATTAAAAAATTGGAAGAATACACCTTTTCCTCATTCTCATTGTGATTACAATTTTAAAATGTGCATTTAGTGCTGCCACAGGAAAAGTGACACTTTTCTAAGGAAAAGTGGTTTGGGCCATGACAGGGGACAAGAGTTTTTCCCGGGAGGGTTGGTATATTTTTTTTCAAAAGATCTTGAAGGTTGGCAAGACATCAGAAAAATTACAAAGATCAGAATTTGGCACTGAGCTTTATAGACTCAGAAACTAGAATCTCTCAGCCCTTGAAATAAGCCTCTTCTCTCAAGAGTAGATTCATTTTGCACAAGCTGATGGGACTGCTGAATGGAATCCAAATGTCAATTTATTTCCTTTCATTGAGCACTACAATCATCACTCTGACTGTCATGCTTAGACCAGCCTGACCCAGTACTTTGTTATACAGGACTCAGAAGAGTGACGTATGACAAGAAAGACTATAGTATAAAGATTGCGTTGTAAGCATGGAACCGGGAAAAAAGACAGATAGATAGATAGATAGATAGATAGAAAGACAGATAGATAGATAGATAGATAGACAGATAGATAGATAGATAGATAAATAGATCTTTTCATTAGGAAAACAGGACTACCATGACCACAGATGTTACAGAGCGTACGCAATGCTGACAGGGACGGCTTTTATGCCTACTCAAATTCTGACCAGTTCTACCAACTGATTGACCTGTAAACACATCTCTTTAAAGTGTGTTGCATCTTGGCTCTGATGCATTGTGTAGATACTGTATGTTAATTAGCAGGGAAGAATTCTATTTCTCTTATTTTTACTTCTTCTCTTTCCCATTGTACTGTATACAGGCAGCATAAAACACTGGAGTTAACTGGACCACAACATTAATTCTGAATAAAATACAGCAGAAGAAACATCATAGCAGAACATTTTTAATAATCCTATATTGTAGCCTATAACTTTTGATCACTTTACAAGGCCAACTTTCATTACTGCTAGGCATGACAGTAATCCAATGGCTATAACAAAAAGCTGATGACCTTAACTTCCCAGGTGGCCCCTATTATAAAGTCTGACTTTGATGTGTTTAAATAAGCATAAATATAGAATTCATGATGAGGTCTATTAGGATCATAAAATCTTCTGAGAGGAAGCTGTCTAGAGCCACCCTGCTTAAGAGATTTAAAAAACAGACAGATCAAAGCATGTGTCATTGAAAATCCTGCTGGTTGTCATGAGAGAAGGAGTAAAACTGCAAACCTATTCAGTCATATCCATTACTCCAATGACCTGGAATAGACCTGGATGATGAAAATGAAGGGTGAGTAGTATGGGGTCATAATAATAGCAGTCATATGCCATGTGCCACTGATATTGAATTTTTCTTTCTACAGCAAAGACAGTTTTATTTTATTTCCTAGATAGCTATGGTAACAGGTTTTATTTCTGGGTGCCTGGTTTCCTGTCTATAGTCCCACACACATTGGCAATATGCCTATTCCAAACATTCCTTAGGATATTGAGAATGAGTTGATAAACAAGATGGACAGATGCCAAAAGATTTCATGCAAAGAGTAAAATCTGTATTTCCATTGATTACCAAACTGAATTTTGGGCAAGTAAAAAGCAATGCTATCACATCAAAATGTTTCTCATCAGCTCTCACATCTCATGCTTTCTTTAACAAGTATAGTGTTAGGATTATGTGGATAGGGAAAGAAAAGGCTAGAAATGCCTACATATCTAGCATCCTGAGAGGGAAAGTCTGGAATAAAGGGTTTCTCTTTTCAGAATAAGCCACTCTTTAGAAGTCAGAGCTTAGGACAATTTTCTAGAGGAAAAAAGCTTGCATGATGCTGATTATAATGCTACTCTCCATGGAAACTTCAACGGGCAATGCGTTTCTTAGAGTGTTCCCCTTAGAATATATTCCTCTGCAAATTGATGCTATGCCTCTTTTAAATGGGCCACCCTGTACATTACGAATGAGTTTTTCCAGTAGAGAACTGCATTGATGTAAATCTACGTTGGCAAGAGCGTCATCAGAGTCAGCTGGGAGTGACAGGCATGTTCTAGCCAATTCTGGACAGTGTGTTGAAATATGCTTCCCAGGCTACAAGAGCAAATTCACAAAAGCAAGCCCACGTCTTTGCAGGGGGGACGTGCCAATCAGCAAAGCCCTGGCTCTGTCAGAACATAAAACACATACCAGAAGCATTTCTTGAGGAGAAGCCAACCAATCAATCACAGCAAGAGCTACATAATCCTTACAGGTTAAAAGGTGCCAGGGCTTGCCCTTTCCCTTAGGGCAAAAAAAAAAAAAAATTTACCCATGTTGCTCACAGGGCACACTCCTAAGACACAGAAGATCGTATTTCCTAATAACAGACAGCCAGCTCACACAACATAAATCCACATGCAGGCAATAAGAATCGATAATTCAAACTCCAGAGAGAAATCTGTATTCCTTCCATTTCATGGTTATCCTGTTTACAATTATGATAATGAAAACATTCCTGCATAAATGTTAAAATGTGCCATTGTCTTGTTATTTTTTAAAAATACTTTATGCCGACACATAAAACCTACTTATTTAATAAAAGCAAAATTATTGTAATAATTATGTGTATAAACTGCTGTGGCAAGTACATAAATATATATAAATATATATTTATTTTTCAAAAATATTTTTTCAGTTCTTCAGTATCTAGCATGAATATTATGCTCAAGAACAGGATTTTGTATTCGATTCAGGAAAAAAATGGTAATTTCATGTTAGAAAATGTGCCCCAGGGCCATACATCTGGAAACTAGCAATTTCCTAATCGCTTCACCTTTCTGTATCTTCTGTCACATATCCCATCACCAGAGCATAAATATATGACAAAGCTGTGGGAAGAATACAGCTTTACCAGACAGAAATGTTGGAGAGACTGCCGGGCAGACCCGGCCAGTCCGGTTCCCGTTGTCTCCGTTCTCCATTTCTATAAACACACTGCAGATGAATTACAGTGCCTGGAATGAATGAAAACAAACAGACCCAAGAGACTGGCCAACCCAGCAGAAGAGTTTGTGCTTGTCTGACTACATGGTCTCAAACAAAGTCCTTGTCTTTGACACACAATCGTCACCGCAAGAATTCCAAGTCTGCCAGGCGGTTGCTCATCACTGGATGGCTCTGTAAATCCCCTCTTCTAACTGAAATCCCCAGCCTTCCCCCAGTCCCACAAACTCTACGGTATGCCTTCTGGCACTCATGTTCTGTAATCAACAGAATCTCCTGTATCCTCAGCATTTTCTCTGGCTGTTTCCTGCACCTTCTTGCTCTAACACCACTGGCTACCCATTGAGAACACTGGTTTACTTCAGTCCTCTGATGTGGTGCCATCGTCCCTTCCAGTTTTGTACGTTGCCCCTAAAAGAGAGGTAGCTATCTTTCTTGCCCTTCTCTGTGGCTTCCAGACTATAATCTCTCCTTTTATCTGAAACATCGTTGAAACTCATGCTATTAGTCTACTCCCCTCCCTGTTCCAGTCTTGTGCAGACCTCCAAGTCACTCCTCCTTCACCCTTAAGGAATTTAGCACTGTGTCTCTCTGGCACAAACTCTGACATAACTCGTAATGATCTTAATTTCCTCCTATGGTCTCCCAATTCCTTGACCTTACTTCAGATGATCTTATCTTCAATTCCACCTTGGTCATCTCACTTTCATTGCTACATGCAAGGTCTTGCCACTACCAATAACTGTACCCCATAATCACTTCCTTCTAATCCATACCTTCTCCCTTTCTAGCTCATTCCCTCTAGTATTCCAACTCCAAAATTTTCCAAACTCATGAGTCCTCCAGTGAATTGACTTTGTCAGTTTGTGCTAACTCTCCTTTTTCTTAGCAGGCTTACTCTAAAAATATGGCATCACAATCACTTCTTTGCCTATCTTTTAACTCAGACTTGACTGAAATTTCTCACCTCCGTTAAATCCAATCTTTTTCCAACTCTGCATTTGTGCCTAAGCAGTCAAGGATAGCTGAGGAAAAACACAACCATGATGACTTTGAGTTTATTACTACTGGCCTGAGGGGGTGCCTTAGTGTAGTCTGGAAATTTTACCTTTCTCTTGGTAATGTACTCTCTTTTCCCCGAGATGTTGGATCATTTCACACCTTCTCCTCATCTCCTCAAACCTCCAATATCTCTGCTCTTTTTATCCTTAAGCTGATGAGCTAATTATTTTATCACAAAATAGAAGCTATAAAAGAGACCTTTTATATACTGCTACAAACAAATCTGCCACATTTCTGGCTTTCTATACTCCCAGACTCGTCCACTCTTCTTCCTCACTTATAATGAGTGAGCAATCAATGCTCCCATTAAGGACAGGGCATTGCCTGTGCACTGGTGCCCTGGATCCCTGCTCCCCACCCCCCAGGACTTCCTCAAGGATATTGCTCCTGCAGTTGTCCCCAGTCTCTCATAACCAAATGTCCCTCTTTCTACTGGTCCTTCCTCAAAACCACACAAACACATTGTAATAGCTACAATTAACACACCTTGAACCATATCCCTCTATAGCTATCATCCCATTTTTCTTGCTATCCTCTCCACCTGACTTTATGGCAAAATTTTTAGAATTAACCATTGCCTCCACTTCTTCTCCCATCATCTCTCAAATCAACTTGAGGTAGTCATTTTACGAAAAGGCCTTCACCTCCTGATGCTCACACTTTTGGGTAGTTCTCTCTCATACTGTACCAGGGTTGGTGTGTGTGAGCAGTACAATATGGCAGAGTGATGGTGTGTTGCTTCCATGTTCAGGTCATAAGTCATTGTGGCATCTGCCTTGTCCTCTCTTGGATCACTGACTCAGGTCCATGTCATAAGGACACTCAGCCTTTTTGAGAAGCCCACAAAGTGAAGAACTAAAGTCTTCTGCCAACAGCCAGTGTAAAACAAGGCTGCCTGCAGACAGCATCATCTTGGAAACCAATCTTCCCCCAGGCAAGTCTTCAAATGACTACAGCCTTCACTGACAGCTTAACTACAAACTCTCATAGCAACCTGAGCCAGAACCACCTGGCTAAGCTGTTCCCTGATTCCTGACTCTTATAAACTGTATGATAATAAATGCTTGTTGTTTTAAGCTGCTAAGTCTTAGAGAAATGTGTTATAGTTCACTCCAGTCAGTCTTCTGTCATCACCACTCTACCACAGCCACGTGTGTGGTAGGCCACCAAGGACCTGCATGTTGTCAGTGCAATGATAAATTCTCACTCCTCATTTCAGTTGACCTCTGACATAGGTTGACACAGTTTATTACTTCTTTGTTTTTGAAATACTTTTTTCATTTGGCTTCCAGATATCATTCGCAATTTTTCTTCTACTTTACTGGCCATTCTGCGGGTTTTTCCTCATCTTCTAGATTTCTAAATTTGAAAGTGCTCCAGCTGTCTCAGGCCCTGTCTCTACCTATACCTGCACCCTAGCTGATGGCATCCAGTCCCATGGCTTTTAACACCATTTATATTCCAATAATTCCCAAATGCTCAAATGTTGATCTTGAGTACAAATCTCTGCTCCAAACTTCAGACTTACATATTCAATTATCTTAGTGATATCTCCATTTAGAAATCTCAAAGGCATCATGAATATAAAATGTTTAAAACTAAACTACTGATCTATCTACCCTAAACATGCTTCTTCCACAACCTTCCCCAGCTTAGTAAATTGTAGCTATATTCTACCTGTTGCTAAGACCCAGACTTGGAGTCATTCTCGATTCTTCTTTCTCACTCCTCACATCAATCCATCAGCAGATTCCGTTGGCTTTGCTTTCAAACGATAGACAGGGCTGTGACTGTTTTTACCATTTTTATCTCTACTGCTCTTGTCCACACCAACATTATATCTCACCTGGATTATTCCAACAGTCACTTAAATGGTCTCCCTGTTTTCTCCTTTTCCCAGCATCTATATTTTCTACACAGGATCCTGAATGATTCTTCCAGAACTGAAGAGAGATTTTGTCTCTCCCTAAGACAGATACTCCTACTACTAACCCTTTTCACTTCAGTACAGCACAGGCAAGGAATATCCCAAATCGTTGCTACCACCTCAAAACACCATGTGATCCTTTCTACAGCTCTGACTTCATTTTCTATAACTTGCCCCTCCACCAAACATGCCAATCACATCCTTCCGCTGGGCCTTGCACTTGTTATTTCCTCTGCCTAAAATGTTCAGCTCCTGGATAACCATATAGCTTGCTTAGTCATCTCCTTCAGATCTCTACTAAAATGTCACTTTATAGGGAGTCCTCCCCCAAAATCTTACATAAAACTCTGTATCCCTTTACCTTGCTTTAATCTTTTTTTACTGTACTTATCATTTTTTGACTCACTGGAATATTTATTTGCATGTTGTCTTCTCCTCCATAAGAATATATGCTCCATAACAGCAGGACTTTGTCTGTTTTGTTCAGTGCTCTATCTCCAGAAGAGTAATGCTTACATAGTAGACACTCAGAAATTATTTTTTGAATGGATGAAAAGATAATAGGATATTTAGCTCTTGACTCTCAGCCTGGTGAGCTAATCATGAAATAGAGAAAACTGCCTTCAGAGCAGGATGATTTTCTGTATATAGTCCTTCTGAACTGCTAAATGCGTTCTAAGTGTTATACACTCTTGCAATTTAGTAAAAAGGTAGGCACAGTACTCACATAAATAATGCCTCTGTTCTACACATCAGAACAACTGCCACTAGTAGAATTAACACATCTGATTTGAATGGAAATACAGTTGTGTATTCTACGATATCAGGATTACCTTAGAAGGAGTAGAAGGGCATTAGCTAGCTGAAAGATGGTATAGATTGGTCTAACTGGACTGAGTCTCACAGTCCAACTATTGAGAGTATTCAATGTACACACTTGTGGCTTAACAGGCTTAGCATGGGGTGATAACTCAAATGTCACTTCCTTTCATGTGGAGTGAAGTTGTTAAGAAAGATAACATTGATCATGTTTCATTTAAGCATAGAAATCCCTGGTGTGTGTGTGTGAGAGAGAGAAAGAGAGAGAAACCCACCTCCTGTCACTTCCTCTCCTTTCATACATCATTCCAGTTCTCTCCTTGCTGAAATCTTCCATGCTTTATGTTCATAAGGAGTTCCTTCCTAGGCCCCATTTTTCTCTTTGTAAAACATGATAATAAAACCTAAACCTAATCGGGTTTCAGTGAATATTAAATGAGATAATCTAAGACAATGCTCAGTGTGGCGCCCGAGATTCCTTTGTGACTACTCCATATTGTGCATGAGGTCTTGAGTGATTCCCACTAACAGATACAGTCTCTGCCTCCTATAAACTCCCACCACTCTTTGTATTTAGTTACAGCAACTATTATTTTATGGTTGAGTTATCATATTCTATCCTCTATTAGATCATAATCCTTGAGAGCTAAGACAATTCCCCAATAGCATCCCATATAGTAATTTGCACAGAGTGGACACAGTATATGAGTTGAATTATGCTTCTAGATTTTGATAGGCTCAGAGCACCCTCAGTGTTCCATCCATACTTTTACATTTTATTTGAAAAGTACTATATTCTTTTCAAAAGGCCTTTTTGTTAAATATATCATTTGAACTTTTGAATAATTTTATGAAGCATGTATGAATTAGTGATAGTTTCATTTACAAATTAACTTAATTGTGTCTGGTAGAGTTTAGAAGATGCCCCTAAGATCCCGCAGTAAATGAGTAGCAGAGTTGGACTAGGCAGTAGATTTCTGGACCTCTTTCTGTATCACAGCTGTGCTAGGTGCTAGAGCTGCACTCATGAATGAGGGGAATGGAACTGGTTCCTTCCTTCATAAAACTTACTCTCTAGATCGGTGGTTCTCAACTGGGGACAATTTCCTCCTCCTGCCCCCCTACCAGGGGAAAACTGGCAATGTTTGGAGACCTTTAGAATTTTCACATCAGGGTGGAAATTACTGTCATCTAGTGAGTAGTAGCCAGGGATGCTCTCAACCTCCTACAGTACACAACAAAACATTACCCCGACCCAATCATCAGTAGTGTGGAAGTTGAGAAACCCTTCTCTAGATTTAGCTCCAGAAAGAGCAGTAAGAAGTATCCATAGGATACAATGCCAGATAAGAGTAAAAGGATAGGTTTGGAATTGATGACAGAGGCTTAAATGCCAAGTTGAGGAGTATAAACTTTATCCTACAGATCAAGGGTTGGCAAACTATGGCCAGTGGGCCAAATCTAGCTGATTTTTTTGTAAACAAAGTTTTGTTGGAACACACTCATGCCTATTTGTATATCTGTGGCTGCTCTTATATACAATGGCAGAGTTAAGTAGTTGCCACAAAAACCATATGGCCCAAAAAGCCAAAAATATTTACTATCTGGCCCTGTGCTGGGTTGAATGTTCTGTTGTTGCCATCATAAAATCTGTAATATTTTTTTGAATAAGGGGCCCAGTAATTTCAATTTAGCTGGGCTCTGAAAATTATGTAGCCAGTTCTGTATGAGTGTCCTAATCTGGAAATAAATAAGTTCCACAAAGATTACAGAGCTGTAAAAAAATTGGATTTCTCACTTATCTCAGCTCTCACTTATTTGCATGGAAATCCTATACTTTTTAAAAACATCCATGTTTGTGCCCTTTGGAAGTAGAACTTGAAAGCCACCATTACCAGGTACAGTACTTTCCACAGAACAGTGTTATGCTTCTGTGTAGCTACCAGGTAGGAAATTAATAATTACACAGCAGAAAAACGGGGTACCATCATCATACCCTCTGCTTAGGAAATGGAATCACCCAATCCAAGTTCAATGTGGTTATCTTCAACTAAGCAATTGAGACTAAAAGAACCCCTGCAAGAACCAATGTCCCTCTTCTACAATGGAATTGTCAGTGGTTCAGGTACCGCTGGATTGGTATATTAAAGGGTTTGAGGTTATACCAACATGGTTTTAGGTATAACTGCAGTGGTTTATTGAATTTTAAAATGTTGAATTAGATAATGAGAAGGTTATTTCCTTTCCAAATCCTTTTCAGTCATTCTTATTACTGTAGGGAGGAAGTCTTAATTGGTCTTTCACATGTCTATTATTACTTGCTAAATGTCATTTTAAACAAAGAGAGAGCAGACCTCAAGCTCAGAGCCTTTAGTAGGACATGTAAACTTTAGATAAACTTTAATCTGATTTGCCTTTTTTATTGTATATTTTTACAATTATCTTCCATGCATTATAAATTACACTGGTTCCAAATTACAGTAATGATATAAAGCTTTGTTTTGAAACATATGACTCTTTAAATAAAAATGTAAATCTACTAAAAATATTAAAGGCAAACAGTACAAATGGTCCACAGATGTACCTTAAACTGTGAAGATGATACAGGAATGATCATGGTATTAATGAGACTGCTATTGCTATTAGTAAGAGAGCTTTATTAAAGGAAGCCTGATTCTAGCCAGAGGAGAGCCGTAGAAGTCCACCTTGTGCGTCATCAGCCTGCAATTCATGTATGTTTTGGTTATTACTATCCATAAATCATACGCTATTCTATTTGGCACTCACTCAATAGAAGGTCATAAAAAAAAATCACACTGCATGGAATAAAGCAAAGTAAAACAAATACTATAAACCTAAAGAAGGCAAACAAGCAGGAATGATGATGCAACTAACCTTATTAGTCAGAAACCTGCTTACTTGAAAAGGTCAACAACATACATTAACCATTTATAAATATAGATATGAAATTAGTTATGTAAGAAAATGGGAAAAAGGGTACCCTACTAATAATAATAGAAAGAGGAAGCCACTTTATTTTAATAATAGCTAATTTGATCAGAGGACCATCTCATAAGGGTAATGGAAAGGAGATTGGTTGGTTTGAAATGACCACAATGTAAAAATGATATATATTGAACTATGAACAAAATATTTACATTAAAATAACATTTCTTTGCTAAGCCTCTTCAAAAAGATTTTCCATTATTTACTTTTAGTTTTTCTGAAAATCTACTTTGGAGAAGTGGTACTTAATTTCTGCCAGTTTAAATTTCTCCAATTGACATACTAAAAAAGAGACTACGGGGGGTGTCTTTTCTCAAAGTTCTTCTTAAAATCTTGGCATTTCTTTTATAAGCTTAGATCTTGGTGTATAATTTAATCAGTATGAATTCTAAAAGATAAGGATTAGTCATCAGAGTTTAATAAGCTAGTTATTCAGTAATTTCCTAAGAATCATAAATATATTTATATCATGTTTTTCAGAAATAGAACAGGTATAAATTATTTTCAAGGTATAAATTAAATATTATTAAAATGCTTATATTTGACAAATTATTGTGACACTATAGTATACAGAAGCATTCATATTTACCAAAGTCAAAGTATACTAATCTAATTTCCTAATCTAGTAAACCCAGAACACATACTCACACACACGCACACAGAGTCATGGTGACAAAGTCCATAGAAATGATTAATCATTGAGTATGAATTTTTTTTTCCATTATGGCAATCAAAAACAATATCACCAGGACTTCTAGGCTGAAAAAATATAGATTCCCCTCAGTGTTCACATAAGAGGCATAGCAATAGAAGGTACATTCCTCAATCAACCAAACAACAAATATTTACTCAATGCATATTATACAGGGGACACTTGGACCTTCACAGTGGATGCAACGATTGATGCATGCGGAGGTTCTTACTTTTTAGGAACTTACAGTTCAGCTACACGGTCAAAACACGAACATGAAATAGATGATAGCATAAGCTAGGAAGTGCCAAATAGTATTTCAGAGTCCAAGGAAAGACCTCACCAAATGAAAGCAGGCAATTTTGGCGCTGTGTACATTTATTATGGAGAACACAAAATCAAAACACTAACCCAAATGTTTTCATTTTTTTCCTCTCATTAAAGCTTACATTTTATGTATAATATATGGAACCAAAGAAAACATGCTCAGAAATGCTATTATAAAGAAGAAAGACAATATTTGCTTCCGGTCCTGGAGATATATCCATTCTAAAAGTTGATATCTTGTTAAGTCAAAGAGACTATTCTGTAACAGTGGGATTTGGCATGAAGGCTGGCGGATGAGTGGAAGGAGATTGTTTTGAGGTAAGACGGGCCTTGGTCTTCCTATTTGGCCACCTGGTCACTTGCAGTCTGCCTGTGAGTCAGGCCAGATCTGGTTACCAAGTAGTTTGCCGCTCTGTTGCTTAGTGACTTGAGCCCACGGACCATCATTCCCGGCTGGCTCTTTTGGAACCAAACCTTAATAGATTTCTTACTTGATCTTTTTCCTCAGAGCTCAAGTCTTTTCTTCCTTTTTCTCTGATTAAATATAAAACTATCCTCTGATTGGCTTTGTTTTTATGCATTTAAAAACCACTGTGAATCAGAATGTTCTCTGTTGACCCTGAAACCCTTTACAAAAGACATATATTTCTCCTATATGTACATATTATTTTTTATCAGAAAGAAGGATGTCGATTTTCATGAAAGCTACATGTGTAAAAAAATAAACTAAGATTCCACACCAAGAAAGAATTCTGTCTCTCCCCTTCTTTTAACTGACTGCCATTTTGTAAAACATTTGTATATTCCTTTTGATAGCTTGAATATACATGCAGGGTAGGATAACAATTTTGAATGTGATTCTTAGACCACAGAAAGGTGATGCTGAAGAAAAAACACAGTACAGAGTCAGATAGATCTGGGTTCAAGGTTTAACTCTAATGGTTTCAGGTTCTATAGCTGAATGACCTTGGTTATGTAATAATTTTTCTGAGTCTCAGCATCTTCATATGTGAAGTACAACTTATAATACTTAAATTCAACCTCTGTTGTTTTGAAGGATTAATGTGCATAAAGTACCTTACATATAGTAGGAACTTAAATCATTGATGACTATGTTATAATAAATCTAAGGTTATGATGCTATATTATTATGAACCTAAGGTTTTTATTCTAAAATGAAATCACATAATTTCTTCTCATAGCAACTCTTCAAGAATTCATTTTGAGAATAAGTACTTTATCTGAAGTACTTTATCATTTATGTCCTTAACATTGCACATGAAATGATTTTTCTGTTTTATATATATTGTAAAAGAGACTAATCTGTTAAGATGATATAAAATTGAGGATCTAGTACATCAGAATTTTAAATTAGAATTTTTATAATGATCTATAGATTTTCGTATTTTCTACCTAAAACCATGGCTTCCAGATGGTGTCCTAAAGCAAATACCACCAGTACTTTCATTATGAAGGCTCTGAAGCCTTTGTATGACTCACAGAATTATTAAACAATCCTGTCTACTGTTTTCACCCAGGCAGCCTCTGCCACACTCTCTTAAGCAGCAAGTTGGAACTTGTGTTTAATTACTTATCTTAAATGGACTGTAGTTTGTTATCACTTTGTAAATTTAATTAGTAATTTTTTTACTTACAAATATCAAATGCCTTCATAACCATGTGACTTATGAATAAAAAGCCTACAGTTCAAAAAGGTTGAGTAAATAAGGACAAATATCAAGTGGCCAGCAGACCTGGAAATGTGATTCTTAGACCACATGGCTTCAACTACACTGAATCAATCACAACTTTAAAAACATGATTTTTTTTCAAAAGCCAAACTGTTAAAAAACGACATATTTTTGCTAGTGGTGATAATAAAGCTTCTTACTGAAACTGCTACTTGAAAAACAAATTTGGTTGCTTCCTGTCTAAGAAAAATAAGTACCAAAACTTATTTAGTTATGTAAACTCACAGAAGCTTTTTATTTATAGAGAAATTTATACAAACAATAATTTTAAATCAAAGCCATTATTTAAATTAATTTAATGAACTTCGAGATGCAAGTCTTTTGTTTTCTTCTCATCAACATTTCTACCAAGTTTGCAAGAAAGACTGTGTTTTTGTTTGGAAGTCTTTTCACCACTAGTAGCAATGGCTTCAGCTAGAGAGACAGGCTTTATATCTTTTTCTTTAAGAGAAATGTCAATAGTCATGGGAGCTCCACAAGAGTAATAAGCTGAGAAGTCATTCAACGTTTTCTTCATTTTTTTTTCTTAGTAACTAATTGTCATAATTTAATCTTTGTAATTTCTTAAATATTACAAGTCAGTTAACATGTTGTTTAAGAAGAATGTCTTCCTGGGGTCTTCTGATTTTAGGAAAGGCAATAATGTCTTTCAAATGCCTTTCAAAAGTTAGAGACATCCTCTACTTTCAGCGCCTCCACCTCCCATAATTGCTACTGAGGGCAATAGCCAATTACGCCATGGACATAGCTAAAGACTAGGGCTGACTGGCCCCACCCAAATGTGCCAGCACTTCCTGGTGTGCTCCCAGGTGATTTCTCTTGGAAACTTCCTCCCCACCTCCTGGTATCACCCTTTAACTGCAGCCCTCCTCTGGGTTCCTAGCTCCCAAGAGAGCACCAGCAATACCCTTCTCTGGATATTTTCACAATAAGAGACAGAAAAGAGATGACTTTAAAGCTAAGTGGGGCAAATGTCGGAGAGGTGAAACAAGGGAGAAAGAGTCCTCAAATAGAATCACTAAATAATGGCTTTGAAATCTGTGTGTGTGTGTGTGTGTATTTTTAAGCTACAAACTCTAAATGGCTGGATTTCTCCTTTACAGGTTACAAACGGTTTCTTTCTCCTTCTGTGACTTGAAGAAAATTTACGTTTCTCTCTTAATGACAATAAAAGCAACTACAGTTGCTGAAGAAATGACTCAAGAAAGCAAATGTTTACTTTAAACATTAGCAACTTCATGTCTAATGCCAATGCCTGATAAAGAGAAATTTATAACAAACAAAAAATGTAGCCCAAACCATTTATCCAGCTACCTAAAAATCTTTAACATTTCCTAAATCTTATCTTTCAAAAAATTCACATAAAGAAATTATTTTGTTGTTTAAAGTTGTTACTAAGTACTTCTATTATACCTTTGGATATGTTGTAATTAAAAACACACATGAACACACAGGAATTATAAAGTAATGCATTTGAGTTTTACATGGTTACCATGTTTCCCAAAGAAATCCTACTGCCTAATTTCACTTATATACATTCTAGAACATTCCTTCCATGCAGTGTGCATACAGCACAATGTAAACTGGAAATCTTTGTATTGAGAATTTTTTCCTCTAGTCCTTAATTAGGAATATAATCTCCATCACATTATTTATTTTAGAAAATCATATTTGGCTTTTAGCATATTTGGAATTAAAAATGCTTTTGAGAGTTATTTACATAAATAAACAAACCTGAGGGACCTTAGTGAGTGCTATCCATAAATATTAGTTTTTAATGGTTAATGTTACCAAAGTAGCTTGACAATACTCAGAAACATAGCCTAAACTGACTGTTAAATTTAGGAAATTGCATCTTCTCCATTATGGTAAAAATACTCAATATTTTTCACTGTGATTACACAGTCACTTAGGTTAGAGTATGATACTGAAGACTATAGTAACAATGATCTAAAATTAGATAAACAGTTGATTTTTTAGAGGCAAATCAATGTACAGTCATGCATCACTTAACACTGGGATACGTTCTGAGAAACACATCGTTGTGTTTTATGGTATAGCCCATTGCTCCTAGGGTATACACCTTTACAGCATGTTGCTATACTGAATACGGTAGGCAATTTTAACATAATGGTTAAGTGTTCGTATATCTGAACAGATATAAACATAGAAAGGGTATAGTAAAAATACGATATAAAAGATAAAAAATGGTAACTTCTTTAGGGAATTTCACCATGAATGGAGCCTGCAGGACTGGAAGTTGGTCTGTATGAGTCAGTGAGAGAGAGATGAGTGAATATGAAGGCCTAGGGCATTACTGTACACTACTGTAGACTTTATAAGCACTGTATACTTAGGCTACACTAAATTTATAAAAAAATTTTTCTGTGTTCAGTAATAAATTAACTTTAGCTTACTATAACTTTTTTACTTTATAAAAATTTTTTGGTTTTTTTTAACTTTTTGACTCTTTTGTCATAATACTTAGCTTAAAACATAAACACATTGTACAGCTAGACAAAAATATTTGATTTCTGTATATCTTTATTCTATAAGCTTTATTTTCAAAATTTTTATGTCTTTTTTTTTACTTTTTATACTATTTAGTTAAAAACTAAGATGCAGACACATACATTAGCCTAGGCCCACACAGGGTCAGGATCATCAGTAACTGTCTTCCACCTCCACATCTTGTCCCACTGGAAGGTCTTCAGGGGCAGCAACGCACATGGAGCTGTCCTCTCCTGTGATAGCAATGCTTTCTTCTGGATTATCTCCTGAAGGAATTGCCTGATACTGTTTTACAGTAAACTTTTTAAAATGTTTTTTATAACTTTTGTTATAAGTTAAAAATACCCTATTTACACTCTAAAATAATGATAAAAAGTGTAGTATAGTAAATATATAAAGCAATAACATAGTTATTTATTATCAAGTATTATATACTGTATATAATTATATGGGCTGTACTTTTATATGACCGGCAACACAGTAGGTTTGTTTATACCAGCATCTCCACAAACCCATGAATTATGTTTTGTGCCATGAGTTCACTAGGTGATAGAAATTTTTCACATCCATTATAATTTTATGAGACTACCTTCGTATATGCGGTCTATTGTTAACCAAAACATCTTTATGTGGTGCATGATGTGTACTGTTTGGTAGTTTAAATGAATGATCCAGGGCTATGTGCATCAATATAGCTCAACTGCCATAATATGGAGTAATAAGGAGGAAGTCGCTAAGGGACATATATATATGAGATATACACTCCTTGCTCTTCTTCGCTGTATAGTATGCATAGTATAGTGTGTATGAAACAGTACACATACAAACAGAACACATATATATGAAGTTAAAATATAAAGACATGCAAGGAAGAACACACTGACTTCAGGATCCTCTAAGAAGATAGAATAGGATGAGGATGGCTTTAGCAGTTTCTATAACATTTTACTCTTTAAAAAAAGAACTGATACAAACAATGGTAAAATACAGACATTTCTAAAATCTAGGTGGTGGATATATAGATTTATATTACAGAAGTATGAAAAATGTATAACTTAAAAGTGATTATAATATTAAATTACTTTTACAAAGAATGTGTGATAAAAGAGCAGAGGTTTTGTGACTGGAATTAGAGCAAACAGTAACTTTTAAGTTATCAAAGACTGAAAACCATCAGTTCTAACTTGTTCTTCCACGACATTATTTAGGCCTAATCCCCACAAAATGTGTTTAAAATTTAATGAGGAGAAAATATAAAGAATTTTCTGACTGATTTTTCTGAAATAAACTAGTAGTGGAAGTTAAGTTTCTTCACCAGAAATTCCACTGACCTTGGAGTTCCTGCTGATGTCAGAGGGAATCCCCTACTCAGATGAAATCTGAGTCATGCATATAATCACCAGACTACAAGGTATTATATATTAAATAAAAACAGTAAAACAGAGTAGTGAAAAGCATGGACACAGGGTTCTAATCCTAACACAAATATCGGTGTTCAATACATATTAGCTAGTGCTATAATGATTACTAATAAGCATTGATAGAATAGCAGAGGCAAGATGTGCTATGGAAATTTGAAGAAGTTAACAGATTACTTTCAGTTGGAAAAACTGGAGGGAGCTCTCAGGAAGAGCACAGACTTGAAAGATGTGTGGAATGGGAGTGGGCAGAGAAGAGGCAAAGAACCCTACAGTTCTGCCTCAAAAATGCCTCTCCTTTCTGCCTTCTCTTTCCTATAGTCATAAAACTGATGTACACTATTGTTTTGAACTCTTTTCTCTTCACATATGTTCCCTTTGCTTCACTCCAGTTCATTCATGAACCACTGACAGGATAATAATCTAGAAATTTAAAGACGATCCTAAAGGATCATGCAGACCAAAACTGGCATAATGGCCATATAGTACATAATAACAAAAGTATTAGCTTATAATGACACTCACTAAGGGCCCGGCCCAGTGCAACACTCTGAAATTTACACATAATTGCACTTAAACCACAATCCCAAATAGATACTACTCCCAGGAAATTGGGTAACAGGGAAACTGAAGCACATGTTAAAGTAACTTGTCCTAAGTAACACAACCAGTAAATGGGAAATCAGAAGTCAAGCTTAAGTAGTCTGGTTTCTGACTGCTTAGATGCTCTCTGAGTGACACAGCTCCTGGAGTATTGTTTCAACTCAGTATGCTACTCTTTGAATGGGTTATGAAAACCCAAATGAAGTATGGATAAGAACAACCAGGATTAACCTGGTAAATACAGCACATAAAGGTGAAATAACTAGGTGTTTAGTTAGAAAAAGACTTTTTAAAAAGCATGAGAACAGTAAAGTATTGATTAATGAATTCATCTAGCAGATATTTATCAAGCATCTACCACTGACCAGCCATCACGCCAAGCATGAGTGTACCAAGAAGAAAAAAAAGGGTCTTGGCTCTCTGGTGGGTTATTGGAAGCCACTTGCTCTAAGAGCTACGTGGAAGAAGAAGATTCAAACTGCAGGGCTTCTAAGGCAGACCCTGGAACCACGGATGATAGTTTACAGGGAAAGTGACTTTAACTCTATAAGCAGATCTTTCCATTCAATAGACCTGTCAAACAATAGAATTGTTTCTGTATAATCTTCATGCAGGAGGGGTGCAGAGAGAGGTTCAAGGACTGGTCGTCACAGATGCTATTCTAAGGAATTCAGCTATGATAGAGAGGGTAAACCAGGTAGCCATTAACAAACCATGACATAAATGGGCTAGCTCTTCGCCAGATCTGTTTTACCTTATTGTTTGATCTGAGACATATTTCCTAGCCTCCTGTGCAGTTAACTGTGGTCACGAACTAAGCTTTAGCCAGAAGAATACCAGTGTAAGTGACGTGCACACTTCTAGGCCTGCCTCATAAAAACTCATTCCTGCCATCCTTTGTGGTCTTTCCCCTGATTCAGCTAAGCCTGGTAACCTTGGGAATCACGTGTTCCAAACAGTGGAACCACAAAATGGTAGGATTCCTGGCCCCTGAAGCAACCCAGGGCAGGCTGCGTATCCACGAAAAGCAGAAGTAAGAAATAAACATTCCCTGTGTCAATCCACTGATATTTGGAGAGTATTTTGTAGAACAAGATTACCTTAACTAAAACAGATGCCTTAGAGTATTATTCACTTTTTCTACTAAAGTATAAATTATTTGAAACCAAGAAATGGTTCTTGCTCAACTTGGTAATCACTAGATACAAACTAAACATGTTAGACTTAGTAGATATTAAATGTATGCATATCAAACGGAGGGGAATACCAGGAGCAGGAACCAACATTTGGAGGCAGGAACATACAAGGAATGTATTTAAATGGCTGATAATCTCAATTAGGGAGGGGCAGAGGATTTGAATGTACTAGTAATAGCAGGAAGTATCAAATATATATCTATATATATATAATTTATATATAGATATATGTATCAGAACAATTTGAAATATATTTTTAAAATTCTGCATAGTGCTTGGTACAAATTGTAAAAGCACAGATGGGATGATATTTATCAAAAGATGCCTGTGGATATTCTTGGGGCTCATGGAACCAATAAGGAATTTGAGATACTCTTTCCAACTCCCTTGCTGGATGGTTTTAGTTCATGAGGGAAACTGCTTCCAAGTTACTAAAAATCGATATCACCATGGTTTTTATTTTTCATTTTCATGGGTCTCTTTATGCTTCCCTGATCTGCTGAGACCTGATATACCAAAATGAAATATTGGTAGAAATTGTGTTCTTGGCGTTTTTCCAAACAGCACCAGAAAAGGAAGTGCCAGAAATTTCAGAAGGGAGCCTGTTTTCCTGAGATTTCCTGCCTTCCTTATATCTCTACGTGTCCAAATAGTTCAGATAACCTTCAGCTGAACTCTAGGTTGCTTCATTTAGACTGAAATCAAGCAGCTGAGTTGAGGATCTCCCATTTAGCAAGAGGTACAATTTAGGAGGTACAATGATAAAGCAGCTCAACCAAAAGAGACACTGGATACCAAAATTCTGGTCCTGGCTCCTTATGAACTAAAGCCAGTTTTCCTGCTTTGGCACCCGATGTCTGGTCTTGAGCCAACCTTCAGAGCATCTGAACTGTTTATCTATGCCTTTCTTTTATTCACCGCTAGTTGCTGACAAATTTTTTTCAACAAAACCTTCGTCAGAGAGAAGTCATCATTTCCCAATAATTTCTTCAAGACTGGAAAAGGCAATATTTGTCTTACTCCTCTTACGACCATTGTATCTAAACTCAGAAATACCAGCCAGCTGTTAAAATCTCAGAGACAAAACACTTTCCTGATCAGAGATCTAGTTACTTAAAATCAGAACAGTGATTTTATTGGACATGTCTTTGGGTGTGACATGCCTTTTATTTCCTTTGTCATCTGCATTCATCTACAATGCATGCCTGGGTACAGCCATGTCACTAGTTTAGATTTTGATTCTCTTTACTTTTGCTGCTTTCTTCCTAGAAGTCTAGTTGGATTTTCCCTCCCCCATTCCTGGCACACTTTTTGGTTTGCTATGGAAAAACTATACAAAAATTATTCAGTCAGACAGTTTCTCAACTAATACACTTGTTTTCTCTTTGTTATGCTGTTTTCTTTATCATAATTTATACTCATCTTACCGAAATGTCAAGGTAGTGTATAAAACCTACCACTACCTAAAAGTAAGCAGGTGTTTATTATAGACCCCAGAACTCAGACCCATTGATCAGAACCTGGAATCACTTCTTCTCAGGCAGAAACTGGCTTATTTTAATCTTTGTTTTTTCAAGAGCAGAAAACATCAAGAATCCTCCAGAAAAATACATGGAAGCATATGCATAAAATAAATTCACCCATTACAGAGAAGATAAAAATATTTTTTTTATAAAAGATTAAAATATTGACAAAATATTCTAACAATCCAAATTAAAAGAACACAATACTACGGAGTACCAGCCTGCAACTTTCGGCACTGAATTCCTAATCCCTTTCTTCTTTCCTTTGTAAAGAGCATATTTGGGTTTATAAATACTGTATGTTAAATTTGGTAGTGAGGAGGGTTTTTATGGGGACAGCCTGTTATACACACAAATACACATGCTATAGCATCTTTGTCTGTCAAAGTGCAGATGGGATCGTGCAGGGAAGAAAGCAAACTGTGATTCCCCTCCACCCCACCCCACCCCTTTCTGATCCTTTCTTTCCTAGGCTGTTGGAGAACCTGGCAGGCATATTAGTTTAAGAAATCAAATAAACGCCACCACGTAGGTATGGGAGTAAAACTGCATTCTCATTTGACATCTGGAAGCCAATTTTCTTGTAGGAACTTGCAATAGGAATTGAACTTTGAGAAGCGCCCCCACCTCAGCCACTCCCCAGGATCCTTGCCCTGACTTGGGCATTTGTGGATTGATTGTTAAAGGAGACGGCTTGCGATAAATTTCAGGTGAGGAGATTCACCTGAAATTAAAGGCGGGAGGAACAAAAGTCACCGCAGGGAGACAGCCACCACTGCCGTGCGGTCGGTGCGAACCTTACCACGTATGAGCCACGGTGAAGCGCCGCTGCTTGGGGATGTTGCTGCTGAGAAGCATCCTGCGCAGGAGCCTGGGGGAATTTCGCGGAGAAATCACCGGGGAGAGCTTGGGGGAAGCCGGTTTCCTCGCCGTCTTGGACTTCTCGTGCTGCAACAGGTTTTCCCGCAAAGATTTCACAAGATCCTCGTTCAGCCACGGGTTTGGACAATGCGGATTATCCACTTCAGGAACTGTTAAGGTGTCCGGGCTTGTCGTCTGCTGAGCCATTTTTCCTGGTCAACTTTGTATAGTTGGCGACAATCCAGGGCAACGTGGTTCCCTGGCCTCTGTCCAGGGATTCTGTCGCTCGGAGTGCGGGAAATGTCCGGGGAAGCAGGTCGGACCCAGCCGCTGTTAGTTCATTCGGTCTCCTGCCTCAGTCTCTCCGTGGCGGCGGGGCTGGGTGCAGACGAGGCGAGTGCACTCCTCGGCGGAAGCCCGTGAAACGTCACCCCTCCTCTCCCTCTCCCGAGCCCCTGCCAAAGATCACTGACGAGCTCGCATGGCAAAGGAACATGGAGGGAAGCCACTGCGCTAGCAGGGCTTTTGTCAGCGCTACAAAGCAGCCTGTTAAACTATTGGAACTAATGCGCCGCAGCTGCTGGAGTGACTTCTGCTTATGTACATAAAAAGTCCTGGGGGGAGGGCTTAACCATCAGATGCCTGCTGCTCTGTTGTTTGGCTAGTCTTTCCATTTGCTTATTCCTGAATCCAAAGGAAAGAAAAACTTTGAACTTGACCTTCCTCTCCCACAGGGCTATTTATCTCTCTACAGGCTATGTTCAAATAAAAGAAAATTGTTAGTCCTTTGGCGTGCTTTATATTAATATATATACGAAGAATAAACAAGCACCAGCTAGGCAAAGAGAAATATTTTCCTGCTTACTAATCTCAGTTTGATGCACCTTATAAGACAAATCCCAAGAGAATAAAATGGACTCCCTCCTCCCCCAGTTAGAAACAAACAAAAGGTTTAAAAATACCGCACATGGAACACATTACAGGTGGCTGTGTGTTCTGCAAAGTTGTTAATTAATGGCCCTTTCAAAGCACTGAACAACACTATTTAGACTCACAAATGATATTTGTTATCTCTTTGCATTTAAACTAATGCCCATCCGGAGGGAAAGACTGTTTTCATGAGTAGTTAAAAATGATTATAAAGTTTCAATTACTATCTATGATATATACAATTTTATGAATTCAACTATAAGAGGGTGAAATACATCTAGCTTTTCATGATTTCCTTTATTGTCTTTTAATGTAAGATTTTAATATGTGATGAATATAGTTTCAACAAACTTATTCAGAGGGGGTTTAAAATAAAAGAGAAGAAATTATTTTGCTACTGGAAAGAAGTATAAATGTTGAAACAGGAAAGTAGTGAAACCTATTAAATCTTATTTATGTGGACACTAGGAGTGCAGACATTAAAAAGCATGAAAAGGAATCCACCAAGTCTTTGAATAGGGATGTTCCTAGCAGCCTAGTTCGTCAAATCACATTTCTCAGTATCTAAGAATATTTTACATTTTTAAAATACACAATATCTTCAGAAGGAGCTGCAAAATGCATCCAGACAAAATGGAAACCGAAATAGTCTGAGTCTTTTTTTGGTGTCTATATTACTATTAGGTCAATTTATCAAGTTTCTCCTATCTCTCCTCTTGGTTTCTCCACCTTAAGTTTCAATTTCTTGCCTTTAAAATGTTATAGAAAAGGATATTCTGAGGTTCTGTTCAGAGGAGCATAGATAGGGTCAACCACTTAGTGCATCTCTCCTGTGAGTACACCTATAACAATTCAATGGGACATGTGATGTGTTCTGTGACAGTATCAAAAAATGTTAGACAAATATCTGAATTTGAAAAATCAGGGTGTGATTATTCTTATTCCCAAAGAATTTTTACCAATATAAAAGGTTTCATCACTGCAACATTTAGTGACAAGGTCTCTTAGTGAATTAAAAGGCTATACATATCTATCTATCTATATAAATATATCCTTATATATGTATACTGTAGATAGTGTGTATATATTCTATAAAATAAATGTATACATATTTCTATAAAGTGGGATGAGGGGCTGACAACCGCACTAGGAGTTCTGCAAAGCAAGTATGCAATGCTTGCTCTCAAAGAGCTTGTACCTTAGTAGAGAGGACTAGACAAGGCTTAGGAAAGACACTGGAAGACCTGTGAAGTGATATAATCAGGTGCAGAAAAATACCATGAAAATAATATGTATACGTGATGAGGGAGCTCTGAAGTGAAGTAAAGCTTGAAGGGAAGGGGTTTCGAAACTTAATGGAAAGAAAGTTAAGAAAGAAGTACACTCCAGGATGAAGAACTAGAAAGTGCAAATGAAATAAAGAAGCAAGTTTTGCGGAAAAAAAAAAAAAAGCCTAACAGTTAATAGATATAAAATGTAGACTATAGGATAAAGTGAGAAAAACTAATATGCAGTATCCTGACATGGCAAAAACATTTTTTTAAAAAAAATTTCTACTTTCTAAAGACTCACTTCCATTCAAGAAACATCTGTGGGTATTTATTTTATGCCATGCACTAAGTGCTCTAGGGTATTTAAAGATTAGCTGGATGCTGTGTTTGTCCTCGGGGAGCTTATAGTCTAGTGGGATAGATGACTCATACAAAACCGTTGCAGGAAGAAGTGTAGCCCAAGTGCCCAGGTAAGAGTCTAGAGACTAGAGATACTTAAATGTCTGGTTCTAAAGTAGAGAAAGTGACTCTTAGTGACTGAGTAAAGGAAGAGATGCTACTAAGAATGATATGGCCTACATATTGGGGATATGTATGTATGTAGTATGCATATATATAGTCGAAGGAATTCTAGGTTCTAGTTCTTGCCTTCAGTGACCTTGTAGAGAGTACTTAATAAGAGTAAACTATTAATATTTACATGCTGGTCTTTTTGTAAATAGTATGTCATTTAGGATGCTCACAGAGACTGGGCACTTTGTTGATGGTCACAACCAAGCCAAAATAGAAGATATAACAGCAATCCATTAAAAATTTTTTGAGCATTGTGGTTAAACATGGACTAAACCTGAATAAAGGCATTCTACAAATTTCTCACTGCTTTGATATGTGTTAAAGGATTCCATTGTAGAAACAGGATTGGCAGCCTCTTTGCAGGTCCCATATACTATCATTATTAGTAATACAATTTCCTAACATCTACAAATACCTTCCTGAATCTCCCAAATGATATATATGAAATGCATGCTGCTTCTTAAAAATTAAAAAAAAAAATAATTTTTTTTTGAGAATTCTTTGTCACTTCCTTGAAAAAACTTGAAAAACCCTGCAGTGTTTCCAAATCATGCCTGAAAATCACTACCTTAGGAAATGTAAATTGTAAAGTTCTGAAGATAAGCCAGGTGAATAAGGTTTGGATAGATTGGCAATTTTCTTTACACTAATGGAGAGGGTCAGAAGGAGCTCTTCCAACAGGAGCACTCCACAGCTTGCATTTTCATAAAATCTCTTTAAAATTAGCTGCCAAGAACTTGTCTGAAAAACACTGTACTGTAAGTGACAGCCAAATAAGGCCTTAGGTTTTAACAAGTGGAAATTTGAAAGTGGGCGAAATGTTTTGATAAAGTCACCCACGCCTAGAACAGCAGATAACATCTCTTAACTTCGTGAAAGTTTTCCTAGATATCTCTTTGTGGATTTCCAAAATTTTTTTTTAGGTTATTTGGAATCCTTGAAAACATTTTGTTTCATTAATTTTTTTTTTTTTTTTTTTTTTTTTTGTTACAGAGTATAACAATATTGCCTGGGGCGAGTGCCGTGGCATCAGCCTAGCTCACAGCAACCTCAAACTCCTGGGCTCCAGCAATCCTACTGTCTCAGCCTCCCAAGTAGCTGGGACTACAAGCATGAGCCACCAGCCCGGCTAATTTTTTCTATATATATTTTTAGCTGTCCAATTAATTTCTTTCTATTATTTGGTAGAGACGGGGTCTCGCTCTTGCTCAGGCTGGTCTCGAACTCCTGAGCTCAGAACGATCCGTCCACCTCAGCCTCCCAGAGGGCTACCGCTTCTTAGTTCTGAATCTGGAGCCCAGCAGGCTTGCAGTGTTAGCCTGTTTGCAGTTTCATGTCTCCTTCCCATTAAGATATAAATATCTTATTCAAGCATGACTATGTCTTTTCAATTCTGTCTTTTTTATATTTTGTTACCATTGATATATTCTTGAAGGGAGAAGGAGGATCAAAGTGTGTACCCACTGTACCCTCTCAGCAATCTTGGTTTTCCCAAAATCCATCTCATGATGTTATAATCACATCATGTAAATTAGGAAAATGAAACTCAAGATTTCATTGTTCTTTTTTCCCTAAAAAGTTCCATCCCTTTTTTTTAAATAGAGAAGAGCTGTTGAATAATTAGTCACACTGCTTATCCTCTTAGAAGACTATCCAGACTCTAAACAGAGAAAATAGACTCGTTAAATCAGGGCCATTCAAGTTTATCTGACAAAATTTTTGTGATGTGATGTTCAAAGTCTTCCTCAGGTACTAACATAATGATTGTTACTAATGTACCCTTGGTGCATGGGGGCAGATGCTACGCAGAGGGTTCAGAGAAACGGTTTGTCAGATACAGATGGACCTTATCTTTAGGCAAATCCTTAACATTGTTTTGGGGTTTGTGTTTTTTTCTGGGTTTCTTTTTTATTTATTTATTTTTTTGTGGAAGACATCTACATCAAATCTCTGCTTTAGAATCTATAAAACTCCTGTAGGTCCAAGAATTCATTTAAATAATCATTTATAGCAGCTACTGTCATTTTGCTACTCAGAAGCTACTCTGTGTCTCTGTATCTGTTTCTGTGTCTACAATGTAAGTGAATCTACCATAATAGCAAAAATGAGATCAGAAGAGTAAGTAGTGAACAGCATACAGACTGCTTTTTAAGAATCAGTGTTTTGTTGTTTTCTACTTTTGTCTACTGCACCATTATATTAAGAGATTAAAGAATCAGTCAGTCTCTGTCTCTGTCTCTGTCTCTCTCTCTCTCTCTCTCTCTCTCTCCCCCCCTCTCCCTCCCTCCCTCCCCCTTTAATACCTGGAATCCTTTCAAATGTTTAGCAGTTTTTAAAAGAATGTTTCCAACCCTGAATATAGCTCTGAGATCAATAGGATAATCTTCATTTTTTTTTTAAAGGAGGGAAAAAAATCAATTCAGCCCACCATAGAAAACTCTCAAAGGAAATGTGGGCTATCTAAATTATTGTCCTGAGAGACTGTAAAATTTAGGAAGGAAGATAATTATCATGAAGAAGATAGTTTGGGTTTTTTTGTTGTTGTTGTTGTTGTTGTTTTTTGAGACAAAGTCTCGTTCTGTTGCCTGGGCTAGAGTGCAGTGTTGTCATCATAGCTCACTGCAACCTCAGGGTCCTGGGCTCAAGCAGTCTCCTGCCTCAGCCTCCCAAGGAGCTGGACTACAGGCTCATGCCACCACACCCAGCTAATTTTTATGTTTTTTTGTAGAGACAGGATCTCACTGTGGTGCTCAGGCTGGTCTGGAATTCCTGGCCTGGAGCAGTCCTACCACCTCAGCCTCCCAAAGTGCTAGGGTTATAGGCATGAGCCACCACACCTGGCCTGGTATTTTAAATTATTGTAGAAATTTATAAATGTCTCAGATTTTAAGAAACATTCCTGGTCATAGCTATGAATTATTTACACAGAGTTTGTTCATGGATGCCAATCACAGTGGTTTTTTCCCTGGGGTAATACAATTTGCTTTGATCTTCATTTCCAAGAATAAGTTGTAATACTGAATAGCAGAAGTGTGGCTAAAAAGTATTTCGCATGAAAATAGGTAAGAATTTTAATTTATGGCTAAATCCAAATTGAGAAAATAGTATGTTGTGTTGCCTAGCTCTTCCTGCAGTCTTAAATCCTAGGCGTAGGAGCACGAGGCTAATCTGCCTCTCACGCTGCTTCGTGCTGGTCGGCCCCGCAGTTTGAGTCTCACGTGGGTTCGTGTTCAGTCTCACTGTGAGGACTCAGAACAAGAGCAGCGAGAAGAGAGCAGCCGGTGGCACTTGACGTCACCTCCTGAGTAACCACGGAAAGAACTAAGATAGGTCAAGGGCAAGCCAGGAGGGACATTCTTTCTAGACACTTGTTTATCTTCTTTTCAGGTCTCCTTTGAAGATACTATAATTAGCGGCTTTTTAGTTGTTGTGTAATCTTCATTTTCTATTTCTAAGTGTTTTAATTGGGTTTAAGATATAGTAAGAAAACTCACATTCAGAATTACTAGAACTTTCTCACATTAGGCCGAACTGTGGAGCTACTTCGGCAAAGGAAGGTAATGTCATGTCTGGCCAGATCAGTGATAGTCTTGTATTGTCTTTGACAACAGGAAGAGCTGAAGAGAGACCTGAAAATTAAGAAAGAGAAAGACCTGATGCAGGCGGCGCAGGCTGCGGCGGCAGCTGCACCTTCCCCCCCAGTGACGGCAGCTCCTCCAGCCCCTCCACCCTCACCTCCCCCTCCACCTGCTGTGCAGCACTCAGGCCTGCTCTCCACGCCCACCTTACCCGTGGCTTCCCAGAAGAGGAAGCGGGAAGAGGAAAAAGACTCAAGCTCAAAGTCCAAGAAGAAGAAAATGATCACTACTACCTCAAAGGAAACTAAGAAGGACACAAAGCTTTATTGTATCTGTAAAACGCCTTATGATGAATCTAAGTGAGTAGATCTTTTTGAGCTCAGTTCATTGTCTTAAAAGTTTAGCTGTTAAATTGATAGTTTCGAAGAAAATGAGCATATTGGTAGCGATATAAATGAAAATAGTTAAATGTAAGGGTGGTGTTTGATCTATGGTCTTGCATCTGATATTCTTAACCTTGACACTAGTAAAGTAAAATTTGCTATTTCACATGTTTGTGATTCCTGTTTGTCTTTTGTTATATTCTTTTCTGTCAAAAACAAGCTTTCTGTGGCTCCTTTGCTTTCTCTTCCCTCTGGATTAACTCCAAATCAGTAATGCTGTCTGGAGAAGGAGGTGTATTATTGTTGCCCAAAATTGAGACCATCCTTTCTGGGATCTGTTGAAAGCCCTGTGATTACATTAAATCCTAGAAACCATCTGAATGGATATGAATGGTGCAAGAGGTTTTGAATTTGGGCGGTTTGGTTTTTTAATTGTTTTGTTTTAAGCAGTTCTGTTTTTTGTATTGAAATATTTCAACTTAACATTTTTGTCAAAGTCCCTACTTTCTCATCAGGGACAAAATCCAGAAAAATATAAAAAATATTCCTTTCACCTGTTCTTCCAGTATGACACTCAAAAAATTTGGCACATGGAAGCTGTTTTTGACAGTCGTGACTTGTATTTGGTGATATAAACAAGTTTAAAGACATTAAACCATAAATGTAGTTTCATTTTTTTTGGTCATTACTATCATTTAACTAAGCATTTAGCTTCTATTTTGAACACTAAAATGTAGGCCAGCTTTTTTAAGCCACAATTAACCATAATATTTTTTACAGTACCAAAAAATTTATTTGATTATGCTTAAAAATATGATCATTTAGAATTGGGAATGCTTAATGCCTACCTTAAGTGGATGCCTAATCAATTCATGAAAATAAAATCGTAATCTCTTTAATGATGTTCAGGTCGCAACGTTGAAGCTGCTCTGCTGGCACTATCTAAATTACAATCTGTTTGCAAGTGACAGATGAAAAATTTTTTTGGTAGATTTAGTTGTATGCTAAATTAAATACAGATCATTTTAGGCATCTTCACTTTTCATTGTCTTATCTCATTGAAAATTAGACTTAATGTAAAAAGTGGAACCCTATTAACTGATTTTTCCTTTATTTTAATACAAGTGTGCCTCACTTTAAGCAAAGTACACTAAATGATTTCTGAAGCAAAGCAACATGAATTTGCTTTTTCTTAGTTGAAAAGATCTGTTTATAGGATTTCTCCAAATAACAATGATTCTTGGCCTCTATAGGGTATTTCGGATCACAGAAATTCATTCCACACAACTTTTTTGGGATATCTAAGTTGCATAAAATGAGGTGCACATGTACACGTGCTCGTTCTATGGAGATTGCTTCATTATTTTGTGGATATTTCATATTTTTCAGTTTGTCATTATTAACATTTCAATATACCAGGTTCATTCATTCCTTGTTTTAGTTGGGATGAGTTAGTGTTTTTTTATGAGTATTTCATAGTCTTTCATCCCAAACTAGGCTCGTTTGGGAATCTAGTGAGAGTGACTAAAAATTGAAATTCAAGTCCTGAGCTTACTTCCAGAACACAAAGCCTACCACCCTGTGGAGGCAACATACAAAAATACCTTGGCCACCTGTGGCAATGAAAATCATAGTTAAAAAGAAAAAAGTGAGTGGTAATAGGATAAACCACATGCTGCGTATTATTCCTTCACATTCACGTAGTAGGTCAGTTTGAAGCTTCAGGTGAATCTACCAAGAAATCCCTTGAGAGAACTAAGAATGCCAATGTTGTCAGCAAGGCCAGTCTGCTTCCCGGTGATTCCTGCCAGTGTCACCATGACTTTGGCATGGTGTTCCTACACAGCACCTGTCAACACATACATGAATACTGTGTAAGTGTTTGTTATAGAGTTAACTTTTATTTTGTTGCTAGGGGTCTTAGATTATTAATACAAAGTCCTTGAGGGTTTACTGTATGTAGTTACCCACAATTGCACACTCATCCAGCCCCACCTTGCCAAATAGTGTGAACCCTCACACGGTTTTGGATAACTATCCTTATCTTGTTCTCTGTGCCCTGTGTCCCTGGTTTTGAATTGAAGCAGCTCCTTAGAGTTCTTCACCAGTTAGTTAATCAAGCCACTCTCCACACTGTCACTAATACTGTATTAACTTAAAAACCAGCCTATGTCTTAATCCACTACACGGGGTGATTTTTAATTAGATTAAATTCCAATGTTTATTTGGGAAACTCAGTAGAACTTGAATTACTGCAGGTACCTTTCTTAGTTTTCCTCTTCATATCATATTTTGACCATTTATCTTCGACACCTGGCTGACCTGCATGTTCCTTGTAGTGTAACTTCTACTTGGTGTTTGCGCTTTGCTTTGTTTTCAAATTTAAATTGTGAGATACATTTTCAAACCTATCTAAGAAATAGCCTTGATATTGCAATGGCTTCTGTGGAATAGGTTTGACAGATGTAAGTCTTTGATTCTTTGGCTTTGGTTTTTGTGCCTGTTACAGTTTTACACACATTCATTAAGAGGAAGACATTACCATCAGTATGTTGTTTATTTTTTCAAATTCCAGTATGTTTTTAAAGACCCATATTTTACTAAACAGTGTATTTGTTGAAATTGATGTGAGTGACTTTATGTTTCCACATTTGATACAGTGTCAGATACTTAGTTTGCCCGGGGTAGAATGATTGAATTCAGGATGTTTAGCTGACTCATTGCAGAAAGTTATCCTGTAAGAAAGTGAATCAGGGCAGGGAAGACAGATTTAAATACCATGCAGCTCAAAATGACAATTACATTGTCATTTTCATTGTGAATACTTTTAGGTTCTATATTGGCTGTGATCTTTGTACTAACTGGTATCATGGAGAATGTGTTGGCATCACAGAAAAGGAGGCTAAGAAAATGGATGTGTACATCTGTAATGATTGTAAACGGGCACAAGAGGGCAGCAGTGAGGAATTGTACTGTATCTGCAGAACACCTTATGATGAGTCACAGTGAGTTCTGATAAGAGCATCATATTTAATAATCTAGGAAGCCAAATTGCTCTGACTGGTTACTTATTTATTTTAAAATAAAAAGCAAGATTTTTTTCGACATTTATTATACACTTACATTACAAATTCCTTTTCAATTTTTTTTCTCTTTTTCCCTCTTTTTACCTCCCCTTCAAAATTTATGTTGCTTCATAGTGAATGTTTGAGACACATTGGGAAAAATGTGGTTTAATGGTAGATTTGATCCTTCAATATGTAACGTAGAAATTAATGAGATTAAAATAGCCTGACTTGTTTGGACTTTATCAGTGTTTGAAATGGTGCTTTATTGCAGGTTAGAAAAACACTAATTTGGGCACAAGCTCTGAGACTCTGTTATTAGCTTATAGGATTTTGAACTCCCACTTGATACGGTACTAGTTGAAAGATTTTTGGCTTTATTTTTGTTTACAGCTTTAAAATTGATTAAATGTTTTACATTTATCTTCAAATTGGTTCTCCAATATTACACAATATTCTTAATAAACTTTTACTGCTTGTTAACATCAAAAATACTAAATTAACACATTGGAATGTCAATCTTAAGAGTATTAAAACAACCATAATACTAAAACTATCTTATATCCCAGAGTTTAGCAAATATTCAGGTGCATGCTTTATTGTTTTTAAAAGTAAATTATAAGTAATGTTATACTATCTGTTTTGAACTCACATTTCCGTTTCGGATCTTGCAGATTTTATATTGGCTGTGATCGGTGTCAGAATTGGTACCATGGGCGCTGTGTTGGCATCTTGCAAAGTGAGGCAGAGCTCATTGATGAGTATGTCTGTCCACAGTGCCAGTCAACAGAGGATGCCATGACAGTGCTCACACCACTAACAGAGAAGGATTATGAGGGATTGAAGAGGGTGCTGCGTTCCTTGCAGGTGAGAGGCCATTGCGCAAAGTATTTGAAAATGCAATCGGCCAGTATGACTTTGGAAACAGTTCCAGGGTTTGAAGTTTCCAATCTTGGAGTATGTGATTATTTACTGACTCCCAGCTTGTCCACCGAAGTGCTTGACAAACTTTAGTTCTTCACGTGCCAATGTCACGAGGTTTACCATATCCCTACACCACCTCAATTGTTGTTTCTCTAACACTCTTTATTTAGAATAACTTGCTTTTTTAACTTAATTCTTATTTTTAAAGAAAACTTTATCTCACCCCCATAGATTGAAAAACAATTTGATTATATTCTAGTTATTCCCTTCTTTATGAAAATTAAAAAGTGATAGGAGCCAGGCGTGGTGGCTCACACCTGTAATCCCAGCATTTTGGTAGGCGGAGGTGGGAGGATTGCTTGAGGCCAGTAGTTCGAGACCAGCCTGGGCAACATAATGAGACACCATCTCTACAAAAAATTTTAAAATAAGCCAGGTATTGTGGCAGCTGCCATAGTCCTAGCTACTTAAGAGGCTGAGGCAGGAGGATTGCTTGAGCCCTGGCACTCAAGATTGCAGTGAGTGAGCTATGATCATGCCCCTGCACTCCAGCCTGGGCAACAAAGTGAGAGTGTCTCAAACAAAGTGTCTCAAAAAGAAGAGGAGACAGGATTTGCAAGTGATAGAGATATAGTCAAAATATAGAGCACTAGATTGAAACTTTCTCCTGTTGTAATTATAGTCATAAGGATGGAAAGAACTGGAAAGAGAATCATAGTCTCAATACATGGTTGATTGTTATTTAACATCACACCTGTGCCACTTTATTAACCAGCAGTGGTAACCATTCTGCACTTTGAACACACCCCACCCCAGTTTTACAGACGTGATTGCAATGCCAGCATTACTCATTTGGCAGGTCATCATGTAGGGACCAGAGTGCAGTGTTCGTGACTCCTAAGCCAGAGCTCCACGCCAGACACCAAGGTCCTCAGACCAGCCTTTGAGGACTATTACTATAGAGTGTGCTCATCTTAGGTAATTTGTGACTAGAGCAGAAATCATCTAGTATAAATAATTTATCTGTCAAATTTAAAACTGAGTTTTGGAGTTTAAGGGTTGATTGATGTAGTGACTCAACTTAAATGGAATCGGTATTTCTGCCTGACAGTAATGATGCCTGTTTTTTCATCATAGGCACATAAGATGGCCTGGCCTTTCCTTGAACCAGTAGACCCTAATGATGCACCAGATTATTATGGTGTTATTAAGGAACCCATGGGTAAGTACTTGAGTTGGATAGTAAGCTGTTTCAGAAGTCTCCACAGCTATTTTATTTGTCATCCATAAAATTGCTGTATATCGTGAGACCATCTTGAGCAAGGCTGGTGGGAGTATAAATTGGTGTGGTCCCTTTGGAGGGTAAATTGAGAGTATCTATTTGTTTTTATTTGTTTGTTTGTTTGTTTTGAGACAGAGTCACACTCGCTTGCCTGGGGTGAGTGCCATGGCATCAGCCTAGCTCACAGCAACCTCAAACTCCTGGGCTCAAGCAATCCTTCTGCCTCAGCCTCCTGAGTAGCTGGGACTACAGGCATGTGCCACCATGCCCGGCTCATTTTTTTTTTCTATATATATTTTTAGCTGTCCGATTAATTTCTTTCTATTTTTTTTGGTAGAGACGGGGTCTCGCTCTTGCTCAGGCTGGTCTCGAACTCCTGAGCTCAGAACGATCCGCCCGCCTCGGCCTCCCAGAGTGCT
>CAUYSK010051046.1:0-50636 GCA_963575035.1 Avahi laniger | reverse complement strand
TGTGATACATTAAAAACGGACAAGAAACTACTCTAAAAAACAAACAAAAAACAGACCGCCTCCCAAGAAATTCAAAATTACCTTCATGGCCGGGCGCAGTGGCTCACGCCTGTAATGCTAGCACTCTGGGAGGCCGAGACGAGTGGATCCCTCAATGTCAGGAGTTCGAGACCAGCCTGAGCAACAGCGAGACCCCGTCTCTACTAAAAAATAGAAAGAAATGATCTGGACAACTAAAAATATAAAAATTTGCCAGGTATGGTGGCGCATGACTGTAGTCTCAGCTACTTGGGAGGCTGAGACAGGAGGATCGCTTGAGCCCAGGAGTTTGAGGTTGTTGTGAACTAGACTGACATCAAGGCACTCTAGCCCGGACAACAGAACAAGACTCCATCTCAAATATATATATACATACACACACACACACACACACACACATATATGTGTGTATATATGTGTGTGTATATATATATATATGTTAAAATATTCTAATACTTGTAATAAGCACTCTAGAAGAGTATTTCTTTTTTCCTTCTCGACTCCATCATTTTTCTTTGTTTGACAGTATGATATGAGCCTATTTCATCAGGTTTTTTTACTTGTTCAAATACTGTGTGTGCCTCTTCTCCATGTAGGGATAAAAACAGCCCTGCTACAATATGTGTAATTTGTAAGAAAGCAATAAATGCTTCCAAAAAACACAATCTGGACCATCACCACAAAATAAAAGCATTGTAGCTAACTATGCACAGAACCCACTAAACTAAAAGCAGCCCTTGCAAAACAAACCATTCTTTTCTTAAGCAATCAGTGCAAATTGCAAAGGCAACAAACATTTTAGCCCCAGATGAAGAAGCCACAGACAGTCCGCAAAAGCCTCATGTGAAATTTACCGCATAGTGCAGAACTGGAAGAAACCATTTGGTGGTGGTGAAAGGTGACTGCACCAGGATATTCTAAGACAGTCTTAGAGCTCTCAGATACATGAAGTCTAGCCATCAGAGTCGTCATTTTACCGGCACAATAATGCGCTCCCCATTGGGTGGGTGTTGAAGCATCTTTATTTAATTATGAAATGTAATCATTAGCAGTTGTAAATTTTAATAAAAAGAAAGCATATTATAAAATAAATATAAAATATATACCAAGACATTGACCACAGTTAGGTATTTAAGATACATTTGAAAATAAGTGCCCCAGAATCTGATGTGACAATGAACCCAGGGGACTCTAAGTAATGACATTCTCTCTCCTTTTTTCAATAATACTAGGAACTTGGGGGAACAAATCCAAATTCATCAGGAATTATGTAAGAATTTCAGGCATTCATCCAAAACATTGGGAGAAATGTGAATAAAGAAGCTATGACAAATTGATATTTGAATGTAAAGCAATTCTATTCTCTTTTAAAGACAACAAAATGTTACAAAATAGAAATCCACAAGAATGCTCAAATTAGTACAATTTAGTAAATGTACCATATTTATGTAGTGTTAACATTTTGAAAAATAACATGATCTTGTTAAATTTTGAATCCTACCCTCAGTTTTTCAATCCTTATTGTGTATGGAATTTTATTTTAATCTGAAACACATGGCCTGGTTTTCTTTGGTGCTCATATGTTTTCTTCACAGAGTTCAGAATTTCTCTTATATTTATCCAGTCTCTTTCAAATTCTCCCCTTGGCTTTCCCAAGGATGTTAGACATATTGAACTAAATATCTGTCTTTCCTTTACCTAGGGGAAAAAGGAAAAAAAGACAGACTAAAAGACTTATGTAAAGGTTACCTGAAATTTATAAATAATCAAATGAGGGGTTCAGAGAAAAATGAAGAAAAAAATATTAGTGATGAGCACATTGATCATGAGATGGATTAAATCCCCCCCCAAAACACAATTCACTATATTCAATTCTTATATTGGAAGTAAAAGTTAAACAAGCAAGTATTATACTTTAAGCTAACAGTACACACACACACTCACATACACACACACATACCTTTCCTACGCCACATTAATCTTGAAGATGTCAAGATGATTAGTATTATCATGCATTATTTTCCCCCCGATGTATCTTTTAAAATGTCTCCTTAGCTATGGTTGCTACAATTTGTGGTGAAATATTTTTAGGGGGCTGAAGTTTCAGTGTAACAAACCACAGGCATCTTATCACTGTCTCTTCACAACACTGCAGAGCATGGCACCTCCTAGGTGATGAATATTTATTGTTAATATATTATTATATTTTGCTTAACATTAAGTGGCTTAATAAAGGAATCTAAGTGTTAAGATTTCTGACTTTCCCTAACGGTCATACCTGGTGGAGTTTTCAGAAGGCATTGAGGTGTCCCTAAGAACAATTCTTACCTAGGCTGGCCAAGATATGCCAGAACTTAAGCAATGAGAGTTCCAAGTTTTTAATTTTACTGAGCAGTAATTTTTATAAACTCCCATTGCCTTTAGCACTGGTAAACCTGTAGTTAAGTGGAAGCATTTCTTGCACATTTGTGTATTATGTGAGGGACAGAGATGAGTAAATAAAGACAGGAAAGGGATTCCGGACTCCAAACTGAGTCCAAAAGAATTTCAGGCTAGTACTTCAGCTTGAAGTCTGGTAGACTGATACCTCCCAGTTTGTTCTTTTTACTTAAGATTGCTTCGTCTATACAAGGGCTTCTCTCGTTCCATACAAAACGTAGAATTATTTTTTCTAGATCTGACAAGAATGATGATGGTACTTTGATAAGGATTGCATTAATTCTGTAGATCACTTTAGGTAGTATGGACATTTTAATGATGTTGATTGTACCTTGAGCCCATCCTCCGAAGTGAGGTAACGCAAGAATGGAAGACTGGGCTCTACATGTTCTCACCATCAAATTGGCACTAGCTGATCAACACTATGGTGCTCACACGGTAGTAACATTCTCCAGGGATTAGGGTGTTGGGGGTTGGTAAACTCACAACTAATGGACGCGGTGAGTGTGGCAGGGGGGAAAAAGCACGCCCCAAATCATGGTTTGGGTGAGGCAAAGTCATAACATGTAGCCAAAATGTTTGTACCCCCAAAACATCCTGAAATAAATAAATAATACAGTGTGACAACTATGTACACAGCATTTACACTGTATTATGTATTATAAGTAATGTAGAGTTGATTTACAATATATGGAAGAATGTACATAGGTTATATGCAAATACTATACCATTTTATATATATTAAAAAAAAAAAAGGATTCCAGGCTAGCTTTTTGCGTGTCCATGTCTCAGTTACCTAAGGCCTCTTTCTTACAACTGACTCCTTCACAGGTGCAGAACTATTGTCCAGGAAATAAAAGGTATTTATTGTCCTGAGAGCATATACATCTCAATACATAATATTTTGAACTATAGAGAAGGCAATTTCCATGCAATGAAGCCTCAACTTTCTTATTTTATGAGCTTTAAAAAGATGAAAAAAGAAAAGGAAATGTTGGATGAACTCAAAGTTTCATAGCCCTCTGGTAAGACACATGTAGTATTTGGATAAACAGTAAAGTGACCAGAAAAAGAGCCAACATTTTATTACACCATAAGAACATATGACCAACCTCATCCCAATTCCTCCAAAAGGTTCCAGCATGGACAAAGTAACAAGGTGTGACAGGGAACAATAAGCATGCTAACTTTTTACTACAGCAACACCTGCATAAATCTGTACATAACCCTGGCACTGCTATCGGTGCTGAAACAGTGGAGGAAGGAGGAGGAAGAGGTAGAGGAAGGGGAAGAGGGGGAAGCAGGGGAGGAGGGAGGGTTCAGGGTAGGGAAAGGGAAGAAAAGCAGCAGCAGCAATTATGGAAGGAAAGATATTCCAAATTGCTCAAGCCAGGAAGACTGTAAAGGTTACACCAGGAGTGAAGGACTATAATTCCAAGCATCCTTGACAAATTGGAGAACAAAGCACTAAAATCACAAAACACACTTTCCAGACAGATCACATTCTTACCAGCAGAAGACAGTCCACTTGGATTTACTCACAATTAAAACAAACTGACTGACAAAACACTTTGATGGCGTGTTTTGAATTAAATGAGAAATTCTCAACATTTGACATATCATTAGAAAATACTCATCAGTGTGCCTGAGAGTATTATGACAACTGTTGTTTTCTTTTCATAATGTTTAGTTATTGCTGACTTATTTTATTTTTAATAGACTTCTATTGGCATATTGTGTGTTTGTAAATCACTATGCCGATCCTATCCATCTAGATGTTCCTTGTAGAGACTTCAAATCTATTTTCAATCTCCACAATGAGCATCACACCATTCAAAACTATATACATAAAGGTAAAAACAAAATTGATCAATGTTGTGTGAGAAATCTTGCTTTTGAAATTATCCTATTTTATTTGTCTGTTTTGATAACTCTGTCTTTCTGTCTCCCTCTGTCTCTTCTCTCTTTCTCAAAAGAGAGATAGACAAGTCAAGCATGTAAGTTTTAGAAACAAATTTCAGAAGTAAGTCAACTGTTAAACTCAGAAATATCAGTTTGGAAGGGATTGGCAAACCCTTTATTTTTAAAGGTTGATCCTCCCTAAAAGGAAACCTAAACCGTTTAAAAAGACAACAAGAATATCTGTAATACATATCAAAAATAAAATTTAAATATTAATGTAATATAAAGCAAGAAGAAAGAATCAAAATATATAATAAGTTGGACAAAAGAGATAGGTACATAAGAGAAAATGTATAAAAACAATAATAAATATGGAAACATAGATTCAGCTTTGCTAGGGATCAAAAAACATCAAAAACTAAAACTTAAATATTACTTTTCTTGATTTAGATTGCTGAAATTATAATGATAGTGATCTTATACATTCTGCTGTTAGAGATATACATGAATTCATGTTTTGGAAGGGAAGTTAGTATGACCATTTGACACAGCAATTTTAGTTTAGGACCTCGCTATATAGGAGTATTTTCATGATGGAAAAAGCTTTCCAAAGGTTTGTTACTGCTGTAACGTTTTTTTGGTAATAGAAGCACACTGGTTGTAATCTAAATGCCCATCAGCAGAAGATTCATTAGATAAATTGTGGCATATCCATATAATTAGGATCAGGAAAAAAATTGAGATTTATACATATTTTCTTATAAGTCTAGCCATCAAAATAATGTAGTCAGTGAAAATAACATGCAAAATACTTTGTAGGGAATAACCTAATTTTTATTATAATACTGAATGCAATACATTAAAAATATACATTCACAGTTAAAGAATTATATGTTCATAAAAATATTTTAAATAATGCAAACCAAGTTCTTAGCAGTGTCATTTCTAGTGAGAAGGATTTCCTAAGCATATATATGTATATACATAATATATTAATGCATCATTAGCTACTGCTTTTTTGATTCAATGGGCTGTATAAAGAGACATTTGATTAAAAATCTTACGTATACAGTGTTTTGTATTTTGACATTGTGTAGAATCCAGTCAGAAAAAGAGGATAAAAGAGAACCTATCATCCAAGATTCTCTTCTTAATTAATTTTTTACTTCATAATAAGGACACAAATAAAGAAAGCAACCCAAGGAAAAATTCAAAACAAAACAAAAACAAAATCATTGAAAGAAGAAATTGCTTTAGAAATTCTAATTACTTGTAGCAAGATATGGACTCATTAAAAATGAGAAAAGATGATAAAATGGATGATGGCAAGAATGTGAAATGATGTTACATGAAAATAAAAGACATAGAAGACTAGATAAGTGCAAGGTTAGAAAAATGTAAAATGAAGACATAAACTTTATATGCCGTATATTTCTGCTAAAAGTTGCAAACATGGATATTATGAATTCTCTCTAATTGACGTGTCCTGTTAAAGAAATGGAGAAATAACAATGAACAAAAAATATACATCAAAATGTGGATCAAAATTAAATCAAGTAAAATAAAAAGAGAATACTGGAAAAATTGGAAACAGTGCATACAAAGCATAATTGTGAAAGGAAAAGAAAAGTCTGGACATTTTTGAACCCAGTTAAAATTTCTCTCCAATTGTATATGATATTTGTAAATGTTTTCCCTTTCTCTCTCTCTCTCTCTCTCTCTCTCTCTCTCTCACACACACACACACACACACACACACACACACACATGCACACACACAGAAATACATTTGAAATGGCCTCATCAAGAAATAAAAATGAGGTTCAGTAAGCTTTAAAATATTATTTATGTCTCTGATTATCTGCCATGGCTTTGCTTTTCTGGAAATACTCCCTCAGGGATTATATGGACAGGTTCTTCTGGATCACAGACACTTCAAAAGCACAAGGAAAAGGGAAAGGAGGAGTGGGAAGAGAGATACATATAGTTTACTCAGTTATAGGACTGGTTAGAAGTGAGCCCGTTGTCCTGCAGCATATATATCAACCCTGTCAATTTTCAAATTAAATTACCGAAACCAACTATAAAATTACATATTTCTCAAAACATAATTTTGCCATTTGCATAACTTAGAATTTCAGCTTGGGAAAATTAAAAAGAACAGGGTGGTCATTCAGAAAAACCTAATTATCATGAAGTGGTTATTCAAGTATTTCGATCTGTTTATGGAACTGTATCATTTAAAAATAGACAGTGGTTAAGGTTTTTTGGTCATTAAATATGAAAGAATAGTGAAAAGGAGGGTATTTAATGGAATTAGTAACACTTACAGCCTATCAGACTGTTCTTCTAAAGAAAATGTCATTTAGCAAAATGAGTGTGGTTGGAAACTCAGGTCAGAATAACAACTACTTTCTTCAGATCCACCCAAGATTTATACAGTGGCCATCCCAATTAGCATAATAGTTCAATGTTCCTCGGGATGTGAGGTCCTTTGTTAGGGATGCTTCCTAATTAAAGAAGCCTGTTTGAAATAGGATCTAATTTTAAATTTATAATGCCAAAATATGACTTGAAGGGTCTACTTTCATTTCAAGAAATGTTGGTATTGCATTTCCAAGTTAAGACCCCTGTCATCAACTGTCTACAAGACTAATATTTAAGACAAGAAAATGGAGTGGCAGAGTTTGAAGTAACTGGCTTAAAAAGCTGATGTTCTGTTCAGGTTAATTTTACTGAATTGATCATTTGTTCTATTAGCACACTTCCTATTTATAAATGAAGTGCTTGTACATCCCAAACTTACTGTAAAAATCACATGGAAATTAAGAAAAAGGAATCAAGAATTTCTTACCAGTACATTTTTAGTAAGTTAAAATATATCTGTGAACACCAAGTACAAGAGTGGCTTTAGTTGTTTTCGTTGTTCTTTAAAAAGCGTTGGTGTTAAGACCACATAGGTGATTTCAAAGCTCTACTGTGAAGTCTTTTAAAAAAAAATGTTATTCATAGCCCCATTATTTGGAAGTTAAAATTGTTTCCTTATTTTATAAATGAGAAAGAGACAACTATTTAGCAACTCCCTATGCTAGGGTCAGTAGTAAGTACATGATGCATTCAGGATAAAAATAAATAAGCCCTCTCCTTTTCCGGTCCACATCATGAGTCACTTTGCTCCAGACAACTTTCAAACTGCTAAATTTTGAACCAAATTTACACAGATGAGGGAAGCTTAGGAAATAACTGTAATAGACATGATAGAAAATATGTCAAAGAAATTTAACCATTTAAAAAGAAGCAGCCTTGCATTTAACATATTACCACAGGTGCAGCACGGCACATAGAGTGCTTCCCGGTAATGATGGCGCGGTGGGCAGACTCTTAGATGACACCGGCGGTGCCTGCCTACCGGCGTCCACGTCCTTCTGCAATCCCCTCACTTTGAGTGAAGTTTGCACTTAGTAACTTGTTTCAAGTGAACAGAATGTGGCAGAGAGTTAATGGAACGACACTTTTACCACATGTGAGCTGCTCTGTGGAGAAAGCTAGAGGGCAAGGAACTGAGGAAGGCCTCTAGCCAACATTCACCAAGGACCTGAGCCCCTAAGTGTAACAACCCAAGTGGCACTGACTCCTTACAGCAACCACATGCATCGGTTTGGAAGGAGACTCCCCCTAGTCAAGACTTCGGATGAGACCTTTGCTTCAGATGAGACTGACAATATGGCTACAACCTGATAAGAGGCTATTAGCCAGAGGCACCCAACTAAATCATGTCCAGATACTTGGTCTACAGACACTGTGAAATAGTAATGATTTGATTGTTTTAAGCTGCTAAATTTGTGCCAGTTTTTGTACCACAACAGCGCCTTTTCCAGCCTCACTTGGGGAGGACTGAAAGATGAAACATCTTAGTTCAGAGTTGATATAAGAGACAAAGAAGATGTGAGGGGATCTTGTAGCACGTCATAAATAATGGCACATGGCACAGTGAAGTAAGATGGGCAAGAGCGGATGGTAAAGATTAGCACGCACAAATGGGTACAAAATCTCATTTTGCTCCTTCTGTTCTACTCCATTGGTCAAAATATTCAAGATATGCAGCTCTGGAAGGAAGGTTCACATGACCATGTTATAACATTAAGTCTTTCCCTAAAAATATTTCATTCTACGTATAAACCCAAGGTTTTTAGAACTAGAAAAAAATTAAAAATTATTAACATATTGGATATTTAATTTTTAATACCATTTTAATACAATATTCTTCTCTTTATAACAATTACTCCAGAATTTTGTTCCAATAGTATTTTAATATAGCAATAATAATTCACTTATCACTGTATTAAATGCCATCGATCCTTCCAATCACTCTGCAATATAGCTACTCTTATGATCAATTGTAAATGTAAAGAGGGGAAAATTGAAGTTCAGGGATATCGAATGATTTTGCAAAAGTCACCACCTAGAATCTTGTGGTTCTGGGATGTAAACACAAGTCTTGTCAAAGTGCCACCCCCTAACCACAACCCTATAGCTCCTTTCTATTGTGTAAAAACATACTTTTTAGCACTTAAATTTCGGCCATTTTTCTTCACAGATTAACTGTCTGCCACTGTTACAATTGATTGATTGTTGTAAGCTCAATGACTACTATGCTTGATGCTCTAGTGAGTGCAAGAGTAACAAAAATATGTTTTGAAAATTCTTCAGTCCATAACATATGGAAATGTAAGGAAAATTAAGTTCCTATATTAGTAGTTGTTAAGTAATCATAATGGCTTAATTAACTACCAGTATTTCAAAATTGAAGGCAATTAGGAAGAAAATGGTCGAGTCAGAAAAGCATTCTCTGGTATATTGCAGAATTTAAGCTAGCATTTAATAATGATTATTAATTGGTTAAGTTTCAGAAAAAGAAATAAATATCCCTTAGGATCATTTTCAGTTCCTCATTGGTAGCCATAAGAATACAACTTATATCTCTTCAATGACGTAAATCAGATATTGAACACAGATTTTTCCGTAAACGACATAATCAGATATTGACCTAAAACCTAAAGGAAATATGAGAAACTCCAAGACCAGTCTTGTTGGGGGAGGGTTGATGTCAGTCTAAAGTTTAAAGTGAAATTTCAGGCAACACTTGAAGATGATTTTTTTTAATTAGGTCCAGCCTAGAGACTCTGAAGAGCTTTCTGGAGAATAATTTACTTTTGTTGAGAATTAGTCCCCTGGGCTTAAAGAATTATAGCCCAAATCCAGAAGTGACACCTTGAAATGACTGAATGACTGGGGGCAGAGAATAACGCAAATTGATCCTGTATGTCAGGACCCTGAGTTCAGAGAAACGTATTTATTTGTTCATGACTTGAGAAGCAGCAAAAGTCAGGCACAGACACTTCTACCGTCCCTGAAGCTACCACCATGTCTATCTTAGATTGGATTCCCAGGGAATGGACTCTGAGACAGTTTTTATTCAGAACGTTCATTGGGGAGGTTACTGGCAGCTGCATGCTTAGGAAACAAGGAAAGTAGGAATCGAGGAAGCAGTAAGTTGACCCGCTATATGATATAATGGAAAAATCAGCCAATCCTATGGAGAACTAGGAAGGCTCTTCAGAATAATTCCAAGTTGAGGCAATAGGTCTCTGTCCCACCATCGGACAACCCAGGGGCATAACCTTAGGCAATTCAGTTCTCTGTTATCAGGGCAATGCCTCTGAAAGATGCAGCTGTGAGACTTCAGCAACCAAGCCACCTAGCAACTGGTGGAAGGCCCAGTCAGCCCTGGAAGAAGGTCTTTGGACAGAGCTCTGCAAGGTAACACTGAGAACTGTTGGCAAATTCCAGGTAGAGAGAAAGAGAAAAAAAAAAGAGAGAGAGAAAGGAGGAAAGGTAAGGTATGAGAGAATTCTATTCCAGCAACCCAGATACTTAGTTCTGCAGCTACCCGGGCAGTATAACCTTGCCTGGGACTACGAAAATACTATTATCTACTGCACCTTCTACTCTTTTTTAACCTTGCTCTATTCACCATTAATAATGACAACAATAGCTACTTCTTCTATTTCTTTTCCTTCTCTGCTCTACTCTAAGAAATAGGACTTCCTTCCTTCCTCCCTCCCTTTCTTCTCTTTCTTTCTTTTTCTTTCTTTTCACTCATTATAGTTCTTACCCTGGATTTATTTGGCTTAGTCCATCCTCAATCATGCAAAACCCTACCTTAAATTGCAAGTCCAGAGTTGCCAAGAATTTTAAAGTATTGATTTAGCATAGCCTGTTCCTGTAATGTATCATTACTTTTAAGGTGAAGCAAATAGCAACAAGAAATTAAAGAGCTGCTCCCATATCTGCCTTTGTATTTATCTAGCGCTATCATTTGCGGAGTATTTTCATCTATTTTTTATGCAAGTATGATTGAGTAGAAAAGCCTATGTGTCTTTAGGCAAGAGTAATTCCCTGACTTCCAATGAAATGAATGCAGAAAATAATGCAAAATTTCTAGATTATTATTGTTTCTTTATAGGAAAACTCTAGATAAATATTTCATAAATTGATTCTTCCAGTAACCATAGTAACAGCAAAAGTAAATTGCCTTCATTTTAACCTATATGTTGTGATTTTAGCTTCAAAATAATCCTGTGAAACATTCCTAATTCCATCTTAACAGAAGTCTAGGGTATACATTATTTTCATAAGGTCACACAACTAGAAACTGTAGCCTATATGTTTATTACAAGGGCTGCATTTCATAAGAACCATACTGCCTTACAGATTGCTTCCCTTGTTTATACTGAGAGCCACAAAAACCTTATGAAAGTTGTGAAAAAAACTTAATAAGTAAATATTAGGGAATACAGTAAGTATTAAACACAAATTTTGTTTTGCTTAATTTTTTTGAAAAGTACTGCATTAAAAAAATGCAATATAAAAAGGTTCACAGTGTAAGTTTTACTCTCATGCCATCTTCTTTCTTCCCTGTTCCCATTGCCTCCAAAATAACCATTTTTATTAAAATTTTGATGGGTCTTTCCACTATTTTCTCACATGTGCAAATACATACAAATCTTCTTCCCCACATTCTGACACTAAAAATGACATATAACCACACTCTTTTATGCCTGGATTTTTTACTGAATTATTTCATGGAGAGTTTTTATTTCAGGATGTAAGAAATTTTCTCACACTTTTTTACTAGCTGCATAGTACTCCATTGACTGAGTATGGCATAATTTAATTAACCAGTTCCCCATTAATGGACTTTTGAGTTGTTTCCAGTCTTCTCCAATTATAAATTATGCTCTTGAGTATATCATGTCTCCTTGCATACAATGAAATTTGGATCACAAAATTACAGATTTAACATGTAAATTACTAAAATCAAATATCTATTGAATGAATATGAAAGAAAATATGGACTTCAAGAGGTCTCTTTCAGTTTGCCCTTGTTCTAGACTTTTAATTTTCACTTATCAAGAAAAATAATCTCCTGTGAGGTCTAATGTAATCCATCCAAGGAATGCTTTAGGGTCTGCTGCTCAATAGCTCAGATGGTAATGGAGGGCCATTTACCTTTTCTCACTGCCTGTGTATATAGTCCTCAGGATGGAAATCCAGATTCAGGGCATAATGTGTATAGTTCTACACCCCAATCAAGTATCATCACATCACTAAATACAACTTGAACCGAAACCATCTTCATTGTATATTTTTAACAGCAAAGTGAGCTTCTGCTTGAAAATAGACCCAATTGTTAGTCATGTATATGCTTGTTGACTGTTCCTTGGCACTCATGTATTAAATATTATGTCAGTTACATAAGTGTCTAAGGAAGTATGGTTGCATCATAAAAATAAACCATCTTCCGATCCACTGACAGTCAAATATTCTTATAGAACTTCTTAAAATTCTCATCATGATTCAACCAAAATTGGAATTTCCTTTGTAGGAGATTCTCCCATTGCATCCTATGATGGATTTTCTAGTTGTCTAGATAACTAGAAAGGACACAGTAAACACTTTGCCACCCAGAAGTCTCTAAACCCATTCCTCTCTCAAAAACGTTCAGGGAGTGAATCAAGTTCAAGATGCCATTTTTCAGGAAGTGAAATATTGTTTCGCTTCCCTGAAATTAGTATTAGAATATACATACTTAGGACATGCTTGCTTTATCCATCCAATTAATAAGGAATTTCAGTACTATAAATGAAAATAAGAAATCAGAAAGCAATACTTGCAGATCTGGAGTAGATATTTACTTTATCCCTGCTGTATTTCTCAAAGGAAAATATGACAGTTTAATATTTATATTTCCATGATTAATAAATGACAGAATAGACTCAAGCATAAAACCAAGGTTTTCCTCTTTGGGACCAGGGCTATGAGTGAATTGCCAGCTTTCACCATGATGGAAGAGTGTTGATGGACCTAGGGATAAGATCCAATCAAAAGGAATTCTGTCTTATCTGGATTCAATTTTAGAAAATTTTGGTCATTTCCCTACCGTAAGTTAGCCAGCCAAATAAACAGATCCACTAAAATGAACTTGTATAATATTTCTTAAAGTGGAGCAAACGATCTGTATGCCATCTATGTGTATATGGCTGAGCAGAGTATGTCTTCCAGAGCTGAGTACGTGTTAATGTATAAATCTTTATAGCATTTGGATCTAACCCCTGAGGGACTCTGTTATGCAAGGGACATAATCTATTGATGAGTCCTGGCTAAAGAAAACTGGAGTTAAAGGAAAAATAAAACCAACAAACAATGCCAGATAGACCTTTGTAGGACTGAAACGCATTTTAATAAGTTTCCTGTTGGAAGGCAGCAGCTGCCCAGCCAAAAGGCCTAGAAGCAGAAACTATAAAGAGCCTGAGAGTGTCAGCAAGACAGCCAGACCATTTCTAACTTTAAAAAAAACAATTTATGTGCTATGAAAGGACAAAAATCCTGACTGAAATTCATTCTAGATCTGATGACAGTTAAGATATTCCTAGACCTGATCAGCAGTGACTTTCTTCCAGTATTCTTAGTGAAATTAAAAAATAAGGTGATACGAGTTAGTCATACTGTCCTTTGTAAGTAGGATTTTTTTTTAAGAAAAGAGTTACAATTGCAGATTTTAAACATCATGGCAATTTACCAGAAGTCAGAGATTAACTAGGAAGGTTAAACTGAACCAAGAGAACTGAGAACAGCCTTTCATCAGTGAGGAAGGCCAGGGATTAGTGACTGGAAGTGGTTGGCTAAAGCTTCAGGATAATATCATTTAAATCCTCAACAGAAAGAAATTAAACTGAGAGAAATCTTGATTGCCAGATTTATATGGACTAAAGGATACAAAGTAAATTCAGAACTGCTAAGAATTCCTATGTGTTTAGAATCAAAAAATGTCATCAGAGTAAATATTGAAATCTCTTAGAATAAGCAATTTCAGAGACTTCAGAATGACAGATCCAAACTAATTGAAAGAATTCCAAAAAAGAAGATCAGACAATCTTAGGAGCCAGGGAGACAAGCAAAACTGCAAAGGATAGAACATTTAAAGGGACAACATCAGTTTTAGGTTTATAATGTATATTTTTTACTGTAATTCATAGTAGATTTTGTATTCAGATAAAAATATCTATCAATCTGCTCTATCCTTTTGCATCTGGAACAAAAGAACTTCACTTATGATTCCTTATTTTTCACGTACACTTTTTAAGAGACAATACAATAACTTTGTTTACCTTTCATTTGCTCTTATTCTTTCTATAAAGGATTTTTGGCATTACATGTATCTACTAACCAATCTTCTCTCATAGCGCCGTCCAAGTAGACTACAAAATATAGTAAGTATTGCAGATAATGGTCATTATTTTAAAGGCATAGAATTAGAGTGACAGAACACTGGATTTTTTTTAAAAAATGGGTGTCTAGTATAGAGGATCTAATCATCACCATCTGACATTTGTAGGTAGGATATATTTGGTGACCAAAATACTTGACAGATTTTCTTTTAAGTGTGAAATAAAAGCCTGGTGTTCAAAAGAGCCATGAGGACTAATGGAAAACTGACTGATTTTTTTAGATTGGAACAAAAGAGATCTGTGAGGCTGTCACCTTTACCAGCACTTCAAGGGACATGGAAAAAGCCAGAACACTCTTAGGACAAGCTTCAGGACAAGCTAAACATATCACGTCAGGTTATCTGAATTTCAGTCAAGGGTAAAATCCCCTTTAAGTTAGGGTAGAATGTGGCATTGCCATTCTATGCAAGAATTAAGAGAGTCCTGGTTAACAGGGCTCAGTTTACACTGGGCTCTAATTAATTAGATCATCCTCATGGCGATGCACCCACCCATTATCTAGCTGGCATTTGCAGGAAAGTTGTGGAAGTGGTGATTTAAACATACAAATTGTTTGAAGTTACTCCTGCTTTGATTCACTAGATTTCATCAACAAGAAAACATTTAAGGGGGCTACAAAATACATGGAAGGGTCACATATAGTGTTGGCTCAAGGAGGCAACCATGACTTCATAAACTTTTCTAATTTGGGAACTTCCCTGAAGCTACACAACTTAACCCAGGGAGAACTGTTGCGGAACTGTGAACGCATACGTGAGCCTGTATGAGGTTCTTGGATGAGAAGAATGTGCTTGTTTCGTGACATTTTAATTTCCAAGATGAAGCTGCTCACAAGAGGCTGATTTATTGTTTAAGGTTTGCAAAAATCACAAAATGTAACAAAATGTTTGTTAGAACACTGGCCTGTGTGTGAGTGTGAGTCTGTGTATATAAACATATACAGGCTTGCAATACTACTGAAGATACAGTGCATTTGAGATAGGCAGAAGAAAAAGAAATGAAAAGCAGCAATTCTTTTCACCCTGTGAAAAAGAGCAAGAAAAAGAAGAGAAAATGTCAGCAACTGGCACCTTCACTGCCATCCACAGCTCCCAAACAGTAACAATAAGAACAGCCTACACCTCCCCCCAGCAAATGCTTCATATTCAGTTTAAGTCCAGATCACAGAGTAAGTCAAAGTCCAAGCAAGGGTTAAAAAGCAATCCCAGCTACCTGCCAAGGGAGCAACCGGCCCAGTAAATCCAGCAGGGGAAGTAAAGAACAGTAGCTACAGGTCCTAACAACATCGTGCTCCACAGCAGAGCTCCCTGGGACCTTCCTAGAAATACCTGCCCCACTGGCAAGAACGTATCAGATTTTGTTTAGAGAAAATTAAAACTCAAACTTTTTTTTCTTTTGCACAGAAATTTATCACTGATGAGCTTTCTGTTTTATTTTCATTGTGTCCTTTATGGTTATATATATATCATCCTAATACCAGCTCGTCAAGCCCCTGGGGTATTTCTGGTGATTGGAGCGACATCTACTGGTAGAAACAGAGACCTTCCCAAGCAAGCTCTTCTTTCAAGAATCAAAGTGAAAAGTTTGATTTGGACATAAGGAAGGTTTTTTTTTTTTTTTTTTCCCTCTCCCCTCATTTTACTCCTTCGCTAATATAATACATAGTACCGCATTAGAGAAGATCCATAAAATTTCTTTATAAAGATCTACGAATTGGTTAATTTTGCACCATTTCTCCTTGTCATTATAATCTTTGCCACGAGAATGGCTACATTCTGAGAAATATTCTGTCCTCAGTTCAGTCATTGTCATATGAATGAGCTATCATTCAATCCTAATGCCTGAGATGTTTTATTCTTACTTCCATGACATTTGTATTACAGTGACAAAGGCTAAAGGAAGAAAAGGAAATGATACAAATTCCATTCAGGCTTTATCATTTTAAATTCTCATTTTGTACTTCTTTCATGCCTAGGTACTAAAAACCAGTTTTCCCCTTTAAAAAAATAAAGAATAAAGGAACAACGAAGGAAAAGGAAAAGAAAAATAATGAGTTTAGGAAACCAAACTCTGGTGTGCACGTCTTTTAATGGTTTACCCTCACATTTAACACACCAGGATAAATTGTTGCTGTAGACATCAAAGCCAAGAAAGTGAGTCGGAGTCATTTCCACTTACAAATCTACAGTGGGAACGATGCTTTCTTAAAGCTATGGTGTGATGCGGAGCTGAAGTAGTGCAGCACAGCAGAATGAATTACTGAATAGAGCAGAGCTTGCCTTAAACACCAGGTGAAGGCCACAGATGACTCTTATTTTAACCATCTTTGACCCGCCGATTTCTCAATATTCTTCAACATATAAGGCAGCATTTCAAGTCACTGAAATTATTGTACAATATTTCAGAAAAAAAGGAGGCTCAAGATATTTTTAGTGCCATAATTAATACTATTTGTAGCTGAAAGATTTTCTAGTTTCAATAATTAAATGAAGAATGAGAAAGTGCTTCATATAATTGTAAAAGTTATTTTGTTTTCTTACAAAAATGTTGTCAGAAGTTAAACCATGACACTGAAGTGTGAAACTGGGTTGAATGCAATAATGTTCACTATGGTGACAATAAACCGGAATAGAACAGATAAGTGCGAACTAAAAAAAAATAATAATAAAACAGATGCATTTACTGTATCCTTAGTGTTAATACGCAGTGTGAAATTTGATCACGTAATGAATTGCTGTTTGTATATCTTTCTAAAGCTATGTATTCCTATTTCAATTCAGTTTGAGCTTAACTTGCAGTTTCTTTTGGCTCTGGAAAACATAACATTTAGAGGCAATTTTGTGGGTTTTTGCAGTGCACATATCAAGGGGTCAATTAACATGATATCAAATAAAACATTCCTATATTTCAATGCTGTATTTTGGTGACTTTTCATTGTTTTTTCCCCCAAAACTATGGTTATGAAATAATTGCTCTTCAATAATCAATCATACTCATTTTATGCCTGTATCAAAACATCACATGCCCCTGTAAAGATATATGATTATATACCCATAATAATTTAAAAAAAATCATACTACTCAATAACTGTCAAACATTATTCAGCTAGCCAAATATAAAGCAAGTGTTAAAAGAATATTAAGAGACTTAAGGTATATTTAAAAAGATGAAAAAATTTAAAGTATCCTGCTCTATGATATCTCAACAAAGAAACTTCTTTCATTCTGTTTTTTGTATCATCTATGATGAGAATTGCATTATTATTTTTTCTAGGCAAACATCAGATAACAGCATTTTGTCTAACTGCCAATTTGACTTTTAAAGTTAAAAGTTCTCAATTTTTTTTTTTTATTTTCAGAAGAAACCTGTGATATCAACATGAAGTCTCCAAGAGTAATATTCATTTTCCTAGTCTGTTTTCTTTGGTAGAATAAAGAGTAATTTTTTTATTATTTTTTAAATTCTATGTCATCTGGGATACATACTTTCTTTCAAGTATTATTCAATGTCCTTTATTTATAGTCTTTTCCCAATATGTGTATGTGTATGTGTGCATTTCCTAATTTCAGAACAGACTGCTTTCAATCTCACAAAATACGTAGATAAATAGATACAGATACTGATACGGATACAGATAAATATAACATTTTAAAGATGTCCATATACTTTCAATTCTCACTAAATTCTTCTAATACATGATTTCAATCTTCCACAATTAAAAATTAAAAACAAAAATCATTCATAGAAAATGAATCTAATATATATTTTCTATTTATTCCTTTTTCTCCACAGGATTTTCCTTTTGTATATGTGTATATGTTTTTATTTGTTTGTTTGAGGCAAGAAAAAGAAATTCTTTCTATTTATTTATGCCAATATTTAACCATTTATGTTTTTATGTTTAAGTATTTATTAAGAAAATTTACTTTAACATAAAAGCAAGATGCAGCAAGACCAGTGTTTATTATAGAACCATGCAGGGTTGATGCTTCATGACACAGGGTAGTATAAAAAAATGGAAAATATGCCTTTTCCAAGTTGTAGTAACATTCCAAAAGCCTAGAAGGAAATATTTCTGTCACAAGACTACAAAGTAGTGCCCATACTTCCCAAATGGCTGCATGACATTTTAGTCATATAGTGTATTCAATTTTATTGACTTGGAATATGTGATAGTTCTTCCGTGAAATCATGGTGAACGTTTTGCTACATATTTGGCACATCACGCATAAATGAGAGGTGGAAATAAAACAAAAGTTAAGAGGGGAAAAGAATCCACAAACTATATTTATTTAGTGTTATTACAGAGAAGAACTCATTTGTGTGTTTTGCCACGGGAGCAAAGTTCTGGTTTCTGTAAAACCATTTGAAAGTCTGTTCTGAGATCAGATTCAGAGCAAAATGCCTGACTTATTAATGAAGGCAGCAACATCAATGCAGTGCTCTTCTTTACAGGAGCAAAGATAAAGAATAATGTTGTACCTTTTTCATTAGTAACAATTTCCTAGGTAACATTTCTCTGACATCCATGAAGTAGCATCACATACTGGACTAAATAATAAGTTTTGATGAGAAAGATCAACATTGTCATTTCCCTTCTGAAATAGGGAATGATAATGTTGATAATGAAATGATAATTACCCGTTCTGAGAAATTCAGAGTACCCACCAATAAATGGGGAGAGCTTTCTGGTACGCATGCACAAAACATGTGGATTGGGTTAAGATTTCTCTGAATCACACAGACAAAAGCAAAAAACTGTAAAGAGATTCTGTCAAAGAACAGTCTGAATTGAATTTCTGAACTTTGTCACTAACATCATTTCTTTTAAGTAGAGAGTTAAGTTTCTCAAGATAGCTAAAGAAAGATAAACACGATATACAGCACATAAAATAATCTTAGTTGAATAAATTGTGCATTTCTTGAAAAAACAAAAAAGAATATTTCTAATACTTCTGAAGTTCATCACAGAAAAACAATAAAATGAGAGATGAATACTCTCGTGCTATTTTCAGTGAAATAATATTTGAAATTATTTTATTATTGCATTGTCACTACGACTTACTAACTGGATGAAAAGACATATGGGAGAAAAATGAGAGAAAAATTGAAGAATCAGAAAGGAAAATGTGGAGCATATCAGTGGGATCAGTGAGGGAATTAAAAAGTTAGAATAGAAGAAAGCTGAGAAAAGACCAAAGAGAGAATCAAGGAAAAAAAAAAATATATATATATATATATATATACACACACACACATATATCCATAAGAGAAACACACATAAGAATCAGAGCAAAAGAGACAGAAAAAGCATTGGAGGAATAAGGAGAAATGAAAATGTAATTCAACTAAGAAAAGCCCCAAGTGAAAAAAGACAAGAACAAAAAAGCAAATATTAAAATTGAAAGAGAATAGGCATATTAAACAAACTGCTAGGGAAAAAAGAGACAATGAAGATTCTAGAGCCACATGGGCCTACAGATGCCTAGAGAAGAAAAGAAAGAAAAGAAGGGAAGGGGAGGGGAGGAGAGGAGTGGTGAAGAGGGGAGGAAAGGGAGAGGAAATAAACATAACAGGGGAAAGCCTTGGAGAGAGACACAAAGGAAAGACTGACAACAGAAGAGAAGGAGACAATTAAAAATAAACAGGAGAGGCAGAAACAAAAGAAGAGAAAAAAAATGCACAAAGTTTTATCACAGAAAAGAATTTGTTTTTATGTTTTGCCATAATAGCAAAAGTTCTGGTTTCTGTAATACTATTTGGAAGTCTGTTCTGAGTTCAGATTCGGAAGTATAAAGTATTAATATGGGCCCCCTCAGCTTTTACTACTTGCTTTTATATAGTTCAACCAAAAGGTTTCGTTTTTATGGAAACAACAAGCTATTTGTAAAACTATTTAAAAGGGCAAAATACCATTAAAAAATTTAAGAAACATAATTTGGAGGTAAATATAGATGATATTTTGATTGCGGCTTTATTTGATTCTATTGTCTAAAAGGAATTGGTCCTTTCGGATGTTAAAATAAGATTATTCAGAACTATGAATTTTAATGAAATATCAATAAATAAATGAGTTTTGTATTTGTGTTTTGGTTTTGACAAGCCTTCCTAAATGATTAAATAAAACAAAAGTATACTTTTAGAAATACCATTCCTTTTAAGGTTTAAATAAAAGTCAAATCATTTCAATATGTATGGAAGGTATCTTAATGTGTGCGTATGACATTTGGTCATTAAACATGAAATGTCCGATTTTGAATCAAAAGAGTAGTTTATTATATCTCAAACAAGAAGCAGGGCAACTAATCAAAGGATGCACCTAAACTATCAACACAGTTTTGCCATCTCAATGGTAGCTTGTTTATGTCAGCAGCGAAGAAGCCTAGAAAGAAACTGGTGATGAAATCGTGAAGGGCGTTTTCCACAGCTTGCTGAGAATTGAACATTTTTCCTTACAAGAAGTGGCCCAAAGCCTGGAAGAACTGGTAGCCAGTTGGCACAAGGTCTGGTGAATACAGTGGATGACAGAGAGTTTCCAAGTCCATCCTCTTTAGTTTGAGCAGCGTTGTTTGTGCCACACGCCGTCAACCGTTGTCTTACAAGAGGATTGGCCTGTCTCTATTGACCAATCTCGGCTGCTTAATTGCAAGCAATCCTCATCATTTCATCCAGCTCTTTTCAGTAGACATCCGCTGTAATCGACTGACCAGGTTTCATGAAGCTGTAGTGGATAATACCAACGCTGGACCACCAAACAGACACCATTAGCTTTTTTTTGATGAATATTCACTTTTGGACTGTGTTTCAGCACTTTGTCTTTATCCAACCATTGTGCTGAACACCTGCAGTGGTCAAAAAGAATCCCTTTTTCCTCATACGTTAACAATACGGTGTAGAAATAGTTTGCCTTTGTGTCATGACAGCAAAGTAAGGCAAGTTTCAAGATAATTTTTTTGCTGACACTCGTTTAATTCATGTGGAATTCATCTATCTAGCTTCTTCACCTTGCCGATTTGTTTCAAAGAGTCCACTATTGTTGGACCAGTAACGTCAAACCTTGCTGCTAATTCATGCAGAGATTGAGATGGATTCGCTTCCACTAAAGCTTTCAGCTCATCATTATCCACCTTGGTCTCAGGACTCCCACATGGCTCATTTTCAAGATTAAAACCACCGGAATGGAACTTCTCAAACCCTCAACGTACTATGTGTTCATAAGCCACATCTTTCCCAAATACTTTGTTGATATTTCGAGCTGTCTGCACTACATTCATTCCGCAACAGAACTCATATTCGAAAATAACATGAATTTTTGACTTATCCCTGGTTTCACAAAAATTTCTCTAAAAATTTTTTGAAAGATAATCACAAGCTAAAATGTGTATTTGCAAGACTGAAGATGTACCTTCACAATAAAAATAAAACAAGAAGTGTCAAAGTGAAATGCCAAAGATATCAACTGTCAAACTTTGTCCTTAAGGAAATCAGACATTTTATACTTAATAACCTAAATATATATATAATATATGTATATCTACACAGACATATCGTACACAAACTTTTTTAATGTTTAAAAGTTGCTGTCCGTGTAATCATTCAAACCTACTTTTTACAATGGAAATTAAAGTTTCCTTTTTGAAATTACAAAGAAATAAATACTTGAAACAGGTATAATTGTAAAATTCTATTATATCTTTATAGATAAAATGCAGAGATATAAAGAGTATGATAATAATTGGAGTGAATTTCTAGCTGTAGCAAAAGACAGTGATAGATAAGCAGTGTTCAGCCTAGAATGGTGTTTCTGTTTCTAGCAGGGAGATATTATATGGGAGTAGATAAAAAAATTTTTTTGACCAATAATTTTATATGTGTAACATACAGAAAAGATAATTAAATACAAACCATAACTTAGTTCAGGCCTTTAATATCTGTCTTCCAAATTATTTCTATAGCCTTTTAAGTGGTTTCTCAATCACTAATTTTTCCTGCTTCATTCTGTACTCGAAGCTACATAAAACATACTAAAAGCCTAAATGTCTCCATGACCTAAAACCTTTTTAGCTCACTATTTTCCACAGGTAAATATAAACCATTTATTTTTCTACCTATTTTGTTACTCAATCCCCTTTACCCTGTCAACCAATCTCTCTTTTATCTCATTTCCTCTCAAATAACAGCCATGTACCCAAACCACACCCATGCTGAACTTCAGTTCTCCGTACTTTGCCTGTGCTCCATCCTCTGCCTTGCATGCCCCACCCTTACCCTACTTCACCCCACCATGCTTTTTTGTTCACAATCTTATATACTTTATTCCTCATTCAGTCCGAGCCTTCTCCAATTCTCAGAAACAGGTCATTGGAGGCTTTGAAACTTATTATAGAACTAACATCTATTGCACTGAGTTTAGCTTTTTACCTATCCATGCTTCTATTTGCATGTGAGTTCCACGTGGGCATGACTGCATCTTAATTTTCTTTGCAACCTCTATATTGAAAGGATTGCCTAGACTATAGTATAGTTAGTGCATAGTAGGTAATCAATTAATATATTAAATTGATTAATAAAGAGCCAAAATACAATACATGGAAAGGTATTCTTTTTTCAAAAACCAATTGCATAAGTAAAGGGTGAAAAAGAACAGTCTTCAGAGAAATTCATATAAAAAGGAATGAAGGATCGTTAGTTGACCATAAATTCAAAACAGGCCAACAGAGTGGATACATTTATTTAAAAAATGCCTCTACTCCAAGATGACCCTCACAGACATCCAATGGCCAGCATGAGATATAAGTGATCAATTGGTTTTACCTTGCACGTGTCTGCTCACTTCTAGAACATTGTGTTCAGTGACTGATACCACATTGACATGAACAAACTAAAGTCCAATCAGACACAAGCTATCTGTGTCTGGTAAGGAAATACTTTACCGCAGGGCTTAAGGAAAATTTGAAGGATTTAGGGAAATTTAGTCAGAAGAAGAGATGACTGTTAAATATATATCAATACTTTTTATATATATCAGTACAATATCAATATCCTTATGGATAAAGGAATCTTTTATTTTTTTTTTTTTCTGTTTGACTCCAGGGAGCAGAACTACGACAAATGAATGAATAGTTGCTCAAAGAAAAACCTGCCAGGCAAATTAGAGAGGGAAAAATAACTTTCATTTAGTGCTATACCAGGAATTTTCGTCTACTTCATATCATTTAATCTTTAAACTGCCCTGAGAGCAAATTTTTATCTTCTTCTGAGGAAAATAAGGTTTGATGAGATTATCTTAAAAGGAAGTATTCATTCGGTCATGCTATCTGTTATCGGGAATTTCAAATTGAAAGCAATGGAGTATCTATCATGGGAAAGTGAAAGGCTGTTCTACTGCAAACAGAAAAAAAAAGTATCTGCTCCTTTTAAAAACGTCTTAATGTAAGCAGAATTGTTCAACCACTATGGCTATACCATATCTTATATTTTATTAAATAAAAATTTTAAAATAGGCAACACAAATATCCAAAACTAAAATTTGCAATTTAAATGTACTTATTTAAGTTTTTAATCAAATGTTGAAAGCAAGATTCCAACAAACTGAGCAAATGAAAGAGAGAGAGAGAGATGAAAGGAGAGACAAAAGGAGAGACAGAGAAAAAGATATGTAAGTTCTATGAATACAGAGAGCTGATCTCTTTGTTCATTGCTGTGCACCAAGAACCTAGGAGAGTTCTTACACATTTAGATATTTAGTCAACATTTGTTAACTAGATATTAAAAAAATGCTAGATAGCTACTTGTTAAAGGAATAATAAAGGAAAATCAAGCATTATGGAAAAGCTGAAAATGTCATTAAAGGTCCTAAAATTCTTTAAATATCCAACCCTTTCACCTGAGAGCTAGAATTTATTAAATATGGTATATAATGAAACCTGAAGAATAGTTGCAAAATTAGCGTGTGTATATGTAAAAGTATATCAAGCTGCTTATGAAGAGAGTTTATCAAGAATAAAACTGCAGAAGAAATAACCGAATAACAGGATACACTTTTAAAAGGGATTACTCTTTCTGTGACCACTTCAGAAACACACTGAAGCAGAGAACAATGGTGCTAATTTTCAGGTAGCAAGTGTGAATTTAACTAGTTGGTTCCTGAGACATGTTTTATCTGTACTTTCTATTTTATTTTCAGTGATCCTCAAAACATAGGATCAAAGGAAGACAAAGGGCAGTATAAGCATATGAGATTTATGAAGATTCTTGATACTTGGCCCTTTCAAAACAAAAATATAGAAGAAAATGGCTTCAATTTAATGTACATGTGTACACAAAGTTACTCCTTACAAACTTTCCATCAAATGAGTTAAAAAAAAGATGATCATAAAGTCATGATCATTTTGACTATCAAAACATTAATATTATAGCTTCTTAATGTATGGAAAATGAGATTGAAAGGCTCTTTTCAGAAATGCTCAGTCTGAGATAATACTCAGAATAAAATTCTAATTTATTAAAGATGTCACTGCACTGACCACTATTACTCCTTCCCCATAATTTCAGGGTTTACATTTAAATAAAGATAAAGGAGGGACGAAGAAATCAAAAGAAACTCATTATATCCATTGATAGTTTACTGATAATACTTTAGGTCATGAGAAACAATAGTTTATTTGCAGTATATCAACTTCACAGGGCATAAAGGGTTTTGCAATTAGAAATACAGATGGAGGTGACATCAGTTTATAATGGAGAAAGTCATTATGAATCATCAGCTTCTGATTTCTTATCCTGTGTCGAAACCTGTTTTTTCTCATTTCTGCAGCATGAATGAATTAAAATTAAGTTTCAAATGCGTACAGGTAGAAAAAAAGTTCCTATTAGTGATGCATACATGGCACATGCCTTGTATAAACAAAGACAAAAAAAATTTTGCAAGGATAACATAATTCAAGGTTTATTTTGGAACCAAATGAATTTTCCACCATATGAATTATAGCTTGGATCATTTCTACTGTCAGATTAGAAGAATCAGAGCACATTGAACATTAGCATCATTGCTAAGTTCTTACAGAACAATAGATATGGTCCATTGGAGGGAACAATAGCTAGTCGAGCATTACAATTGGCTAGGGAACAGCTTGATTTCTGAAATTATAGTCACTGTCTACTAAAAAATTTACTACAGTTACATTTGAACACTAACAAGAAAAATCTTTAAGAAAAGAACATAAAACTTTAATGTGCAGACTTTCATATCAAGTTTATCAAAACTGTATCAGTAGTGAGTACAAAACTAGAAAAACAGGTTCCTGTTAATTTCTAACTGTTTAAGCTAACATGAGTCTCCTGTGGGTAAAGAAAATTAATTTCATGTGAAATTGTTTTGACCTAAATTTTTTAAGCAGAAACAGACCTGAAATGCTTTAAAGTAAATGAAAGGAATTCAAAATGGCACCTCAAAGATAAGTATTGAAATTTCATGTGTCCTCTAAAATAGTTAACCCCTCCAGGCTATATCTGCATTACATTAAAATCCAATAAGCCTTAACTTTTCTTACTTCTTTGTCTGAATCAACATTTTTTTTATTAAAAATGAAGAGAATAGTTGGAAGTGAGCCCTTTCACCCGTTTACTAATAAGGCATACCTGCTTTCAAATATCCTAATTAATTATCTGTCCTACCCAAACACAAACATGTCTGCTATAGGAGAAATTCAATATTAGACAAAACTATGAGATCAAAGATTTTCAGATGTTCAAGGAAGATAAAAACTATAGGACTCTCTTCAAAGAGCTCTGAAAAATGGGGCCCAACATGAGTACAAATGGCAAATGAGGAATCATTTCCGAGACTAACTGTCGAGTATTTCTATACTTCTATTCAGCAATTACCCTTTCCAACCCTGCGACAAGTAAACTCACAGTGTAACATTGTCTTTTGCTCCACTGGAACCAAACTATTCCCATTCACTTTTTTTTTTTTCCCCATTCACTTTTTTATTGTGATTCTCTGGCCCATGAATGATAAACTGGACTTTATATGGGGTTAAATCATTAAATGTTTTATATATTAAAATATCCTCAAAAGTTTTCTTGTTTTGGAAAGACTCATTTTTATACCCTAAAAAAAATAGTTTAGAATATTAGATTGATTGAAATAATGTGATCTTAAGGTTGAGAGGAATTTTCAGAACCTGAAACTCTGCTAGCATAAGTGCATTCAAAGAAGGAATGTTTTACATTGTAGTGACTGTCATTGTTGTGTGCTTCAAAATAATTCAGTGTGTAATCATTTATTTTAATCCAAAGCCTAAAAGGCTTCCTAAGAATAAGCTGTGTTTGATAATAGTTTGAGATATAGGCAAAGCTCCTTCTATTTTCATGATTGTAACAGTAGACATACCAGAAACCAAGGATGTTATAAATGGGGGTATCACTCCTCTGGGCAATTTTAGCCCGGTCTTAGTGTTTTCTTTTGAATACAAAATAAGTTCATAAATACCTATTAAATAACGAGCTACCATTATCCATTACTAACTGTCCCTTAGTCACATTCTTCTATTGAACTATCCTAAATTCCTGCATTCCAATATTCTCATGTGAAGAAACTTACTGCTGGTCATCCAATTGATTAATTTTTCACTACCACACATTTTACTTCTCTATATGTTGCTTTTATTCATTCATTTGATATGTGTCTATTGTCCCTTGTGCAAGTAAGTTGCCAAAGATAGAAAAATATACAGACCAGATCCCACTCCAGAAGAGCTCAGTCTAGAATCTTTGGCAGCAGTCACAGGGCACACACGGTTATTTGAATTTAAATTATTTAAAATTAAATAACATTAGAAATTCAGTTTCTCAGTTGTACTAGTCACATTTCAAGGCTCAGTGGTCATGAGTGACTATCAGTTACTGCGTTAGTACAGATTATAGAACATTTTTATCATTGCAGAAAGTTTTTTGGGGCAGTCTTTGTCTGGAGAAAGAAAGAGTTATGCAAGGAAATAGTAAAAATGCGCTCTGGTAAACGTTGTCCTAGGGATGTGTTCAAAGTGTTAGGAGAGACGATGCAGGTCCCAAACATTTTACTTTGTGGTCTCTGACTAAAACCAGTTGGGCAGTGCTGAATATAAGAATGCTTATATCATGTGACCATGATACCACTTTATGTTAAATATGCACACTTGAAGGATGATTCCTAGCTACCCTAAAGAAACTTGTGGTAATTCCAGAAATTAAAAGGGTGAAGATAATCTCCTCCATAAGGCTCAGGTCCCTTTATCAAGATGTATATAAAATACATGAAAGCAAGAGCTCAAAATCTTGAAATCATGATTTTAAAATCTGATTCATTATATGATTACCCAAAAGTTCTATGTGACGTGAGGATCTGATGAATGAATAAGAGTGACCGGATGAGAATTTAGAAAAGGTGGGGTGGTGGTAGATAGACCATGGGCATTGGAGCTAAAAAGGCCTGACTTTCAATCCAAATTAGAAGTAGCTTTCATTTCTCCCTTACAGCAAGCCTCAGCAATGCATCCTTCTCCTCTTGAATCCATCACGTCAGTTCCGGGCTAGCTGTCATAAACTCAAACACCTACACAAATCAAGTAGATGCCAAATGAATGATGTGGGGCCAGTATAAGATAAGTAGAAGTGCAGAGGTCATAAGGATAAGTCAGAGCTGGTACTGGAACACAATGTGCGGGTAGTGGGAACGGGAACCATATCTAGAGAAAGCAAGCTCTTCCTAAAGAGCAGTGCCATCTACCTCCAGTCGATTGTTGCTTTGTGAAGCAATGAGTCCCATGTTGACAGAGCTTCTGACTTTCTTTAAAGAAACTGAAAATCTGCTTTTCCGTGTAAATCTTCCAATTTTATATGTTGTCAACTATTTCAATATTTTAAATAATCTGCCTGGGAAGGCTGATCAAAACACGCTTCTAGGCGAGATGGGGTCTCCACCTTTCCATTTGGAAGCTCACATCTAGAGCATCAGATTATTCTTTACCAAGGCAGCGTCGTCAGGATTGGGGATAATTGTTGCTAAAAGCAAAACCATCAAAAAAGTAATTTAAATATTAAGATCCCCTTATGAAACTCACACAATTTCCAATCTAGAAAATGTTTAGTTTCACTGACAGTAGGGCTGGTGAAATTAAGGAGGAACATTATGTACAAAATCTGCCTGGGATTTCTCTCGGAAAAGGAAGGAACAAGGAGAAAATCACTGCTGGAATGCTTTCGAAGCGAGTCTCCCACATGGCAGTGCTTTTCCACGCAGGGTGTAAGACAGCCACAGAGCCTCTTCCTGTTCTCCAGTTTGGTTTACAGATCATTACCAGGGACACATTATGCAGTAATGCTAATAGTGTTTCTTCTGCTAAAAATAATGAAATATAATAAACTATAGTACACTTTAGATTTAACTCTTTTCTCTTTTAAAAATATTTAATTTTTGGCTGAGCGTGGTGGCTTACGCCTATAATCCTAGCACTCTGGGAGGCCAAGACCGGAGGATGGCTTGAGCTCAGGAGTTCGAGACCAGCCTGAGCAAGAGTGAGACCCAGTCTCTACTAAAAACAGAAAAATTATCCAGGTGTCTTGGCATGCGCCTGTAGTACCAGCTATTCGGGAGGCTGAGGCAGGAGGATTGCTTGAGTCCAGGAGTTAGAGGTTGCAGTGAGCTACTATGATGCCACAGCACACTAACTAGGGTGACAGAGCTAAACTCTGTCCCAAATACATATATTTATTTATTTATTTTTAAAGTTAATATTCAATAATTATATGAATTATATTAACTTGGCATTTAATTAATAATATGTCTAACCATTTCAGGAAAAGTAGAGGACATCAGTTAAAAAATTTGATTGCAAACGTGAAATCATATTGTGTTTAAAATTTCAAAATTGCACAAAGTAAAATCATGGTATTATCTGAATTGCTTATCATCCGTAAGATTGTAGCATTTGAAATTATAAACAAACAGCATTACATTTTTTAACATACTATTTAACATTTTAGCCATGATTTATTTCCCTGTGGTTTGGGTGTCTGACCAATACAGCATTTCAAGCTTAAAAATTCTATTTCTGTTTTCTGCTGCCATTACTTGTCTCCTATTGTTAATATTTATCATTTTTATAGTTGTGATTTCCTTAATAAAAAGGACTATATTTTGTTGATGCCACAACTATTTCCTCCATCAGGAAACACAAAAAAGTAGAGGTTAAAATGATTTTATTTTCTCAGAATCCCAGAAAAGATAAATTTATATATACATTTTTTTTTAAAGTTTCTAGCAGGGAAGTGTTACAGAGGAAGAGATAACTGAAACTAGTAACTTTGCATGCATAATATTCACAAGACTTTACACACAGACTCTCTCACGCACCGAATTCTAATGAGAAGGCTTGGTCACATCCTACAGATATGCTAGAGCAGAAATGAAAAAGAAATGTGTGGGCTTAACGATTGAGTATGTGATAAGTTACAGGTTAAATTTGTCTACCAGTCTAACAAGTGAAAGAAGAGTATATGAAGAGAGAGAGAAAGAAAGAAAGCGTTCCCTGAGCTAATTTTCTAGCTATCAGTCAGCTTATTGTTCCCACTAAAAAGGATTGAAGGAGAGAGTATGAGTGAGAGTTATTATAATATATATAAAGTAGCTTTAGCCAAGGGAAATTACACTTGGAAGGTCAAGGGAAGAATTGAGGAGAAGGATGGTGGGGAGGAAGGGAGAGCAGAAAGGTTCAGGGTCAGGATTTTGAGGGAAGAAGAAACATCATTCATGTCAATCACTGCAAGAAATATATTACATGGTACATTAAAATATGCAAGTTTTTAATAAGATAGATTGATTTATCTTTTAATTTTGTAATCCAAATAATTATGAGGGTGCATTTTTTTAGGTTTGTGTGTGTATGTGTGCTCATGTACACACCTAGATTTAGGATTTAGTGTCAACAGATTAACCATAGCTATATGTTCCATGGAGAAAGTTCTCCTTTTTTATATATTTTCTTTACATATGGAGTAACCCAATAAGAAGAAGCACATAGTCACCATTAATGGACCACCATTAATGGACTGTGTATCATGAACTGCCATGATTCCATGAGGTGTCTATTGAGCAAGTACACGTCAGTGAATTGTATTTGCCAAAGGCATTGTTGTTATTTTCCATATTGACTGCCTACAGAACAGGTAATATCTTTGAACAAAAGCACAGGGAATTTTCTGTTGATGTACTTATTTTGTTCAGCAAATGTTTGAGACTAGGTCTCTTACCAGCAAGAATGCCCCAACGGAATCTGCCACTAAATTAGAAATCAAAAATTAAGTAAAATATTTGCTGAATAAGTAGGGGCTTAGTTATATTGATGGATGAAGACAGAATATGTGGAGGTTCATAAAGAGTAGTTTTTTCCACACAAACATAAAATGTGAAAAAAGGCCCTACATAAAAGAACCTGAAAAAATAATGGCTTATTTAAGGCCTACTTCAATATACCCAACCACCATCTTTCTCCTTTGTAATTCTTTTTCATTTCTAGAGGTCTAAAACTTCGCCAAGGCCCGGGATGTAGCCATACTTCCATATTTATTTTTAAAAATCTTCCTTATGAAGTTTGCACTGTGCATTTGCAAAAGCAATAAAATCAATAACATTAATCCAATGCATCAGGTGGAATCATTAGCCAACTTTAAATGAAGAAAAAAGCATGAATTGTATATTTCTCTGAATTCTGCTTCTTGGATATGCTCGCTCTTCTTTTAGATGAACTGGGCCAGTTAATTCACTCCTGCCCTGAAAGGACTGTGGACCTTTTGAGTTTCTTTCCCACTTCAGAGCAGAAACAAATAGATATGATTTCAAGTCCATGTTAAATAATGATCAATTTTCATAAACTTGTACTGACTTTAGCAGATTTTGTGTTTAATATTTCATCTTTGCCAACATACCTACATGTACTTTTCAAGATGTAATTGGCATTCCTATCATGAACCATCTTGTGAGATGGATGTAGAATTCATACGTATATTTTCAGATGTTGTCCTCTTCTATCCAAATGCCCAAATTTAATATTTTTATCATCTTTTATACAGCTAGTATTTATATCCACTCTGCATTTAGTAGATGTTTAAATTAAGTCACTATTTTAGATTCCAGATAAAATAGCAACTCTTCTATTTTAGAAGTTAATACAATTCACAGATTACTGCTCACAGCTATCAGTTCTGTATATGATACACATATTTCTGGAAATATATATTTTAATAAAAATTTTACTTAATCAAGAAAACATGGATCAAGTTAGTAATACAGAAAAACCAATACTTGAGGTAGAGAGGAAAATATATATATAATGGCCAGAAAATATTTATTTAATATTGATATATTGGATTCTCTTGACAATTTTAAGATATGGATCAGACCATGAGAAATGCAAATTAATTTCAATAACAAGTGTTTAGTGAGCATGAATTATGTTATAGTATTATACTATGTACTAATGATATAATGGTGATTAATAGCATTCTGTCTTACAAAAATATGATCCTATATAATCAGATATGTGTCTAAAATATATTAGTAAGAATTCATGAAAACCCAGGAAGCATTCTGGCCTTTCAAAAAATTAAAGGACTAGTGATCTTATTTCCTCTTTTTTCAACCTCAGTGAATCCATCTCACACAGCAAGGAGTTTTTCTAAAGATTCTCCTTAAATTTTCCTGCCTAGGGAATCTTCAGTTTGACATAATTGCTGATTGGATAAATTTCAACTTTTCATCTTAGCCTTCCATCAAAGCCCTCAACAGAAAGAAACTAACGCTTTATTTCATGCCCCAGGTTAGAATCAACACTTCCTCAGGAGCTGTGCCTCAGTATGATGTTTCTCTTTATGTTCCTTGGCTCCACTCCAGAACCTTTTATTTTATCTGCTTTGAATACTTTGTATATGAATTTAATGCTTTTTACTTTAATACACTGCCAGTACTTGGCAGACGGATTCTAGATATTCCCTGAATGAATGGTTAAATGAATGGCTTGTATCCGGAATAATAAATTGTTGTCCAACAATGATTGTCTCTTCTGTGAATCCCAAGAGGCCTTCAACATACATCATATGATAAAGTACCTAATTTCTTATTGTTTTCAGATACTTTCTGTCTATACATGTTGCTTCTCTCACAAACTCTGACATACGTGTCTCAAGATTAGAAAATTTTCTTTCTAGTATTTCTAATCCATTAGAGTTGGGTATATAGTAAGTGTTCAATAAATATATGTTTATTGGGTTAATTAAGCTTAGAGTGATGGAAAAGTTTAAATAAAAAACATATTAATTTGTCAGAATGGTAAGAGCATAAACAACAAATTTGAGTTTAAGTCCTAAATCTATTTTTCACTAACTTGGAAAATTCCTTAACCATGATAAGCATCACTTTTTAATACATAAAATTGGGGATAATACCTGCTTCTTTCCATTGATGGCATGAATCATATGCTATAATGCCCATAAAATACTTACCAGGGCAACAATGTATATAGTGAGGGCTCCATTAGCTACCTACTAAATAAAAGTAATGTTTCACTCAATATTTATTGAACCCCATCCATATTTCTGGTACTCTGCTGGTTATATTTTACATATTTTAAGTGTTTGACAACAGTACCTTCAAAGAGAGGATAAAGAAATTGGTTATTGAAAGGGAGAAAAAGTAAAACAATATATAAGTAATTTTAAGTACACAGAGAATATTAACTTCTGTTTTATTGGATCACAGTTGGAAAGGAAGCAGACCAACTACAGTATATACAGACCATAGCTTGACTCTGAAGGGATATGCTGACAGTGAAATAAAGCTGTAAAGTTTCATTTCCTGAAAATTGTAAAAAACTGAATATAATTTATGTGTCTGCATCAGATACAGGTAAAGCCTTATCTAAAGGCAATGGTCTAGGGAAAGCAGCCTCTTGGAGAAAATTTCAAATAAACAAATTCCATAAGGGCTTTATTCCAACAAATGAGACACATGATTTTTTGCAAACATAATTCCTTCTTTAAATTTCCTGTCATATATGGGTTAATACACATGGAATATATATTTTTATAATTCATGGGATTTCTTTTTTTCCTCTTTCTTTTTGCACCAAAAATTACCAGCTTTCCATTGTCACATTCATAACACAATAAGAAATTAATTAGGTAGCTGAAAGCTATTAGTAAAATATTCAAAACCTTAAAGTAGGACAATTACCAAATGTGAGACATATCAAGCCAATTGAAATAACCAGTTCCAGACTCAGGTCTTTTTGATGACCTCTTCCCCTCAAAAGTTTTGTGATGGTGGTAGCCAATAGTTCTGGTCTTCATTATGATTGTCTCAGCTTACTGCCCTGAAGAGATGAGGGATACGAGAGGTGCTAATCCATGAAGCAAAAATTCCCAGTGATTTACACCAGAACTAAAGGAGTAGCTTTTTTTCCACCTCCTACTAGATTGTCTGTAAGTAATTTCCTTGATAAAGTACAGCCCACATGTAGACAGAGAAATACGCTAGCAGAATCAGGGACAATGCTACAAATGTTCTTTCAATAAGGTTTGGAGAATATGAACTAGGGTGAGGGAACTCTGTTCTATTTATTCATTCATTTATTCATTCATTCATTCATACAAGCAGATCAATAGATGATGATACCATGAGGGAAAATGAATAAATGATATAGCTAATTACTTACCTCAAACATAATCATTAGCCATGTCAACGTGATGCCAATAGGAAAATCTACACTTCACCTTCATAGAATTTTTCATTTAAATAATGCCTGGTTGCAGAGGAAAATTTATGAGAAATTTAGATTTGCCTCTTCCAAAAAGGGTCAACATGTATGGAAATATTTAAGGAGGACTTTATATCTTAGTTAGAAGAGTGATGACCATCATGTCTTCCCTACCCTCCTCATTCACATCTTGTCCTTCACTACCAAAAATAAAATGTAGCATCTTTTGCCTACTTTCAAGGAAACTCTACACAAAACCCAGGACAGTGGCCCTGGCTTTGAGGAAAAAGGAAATGTGTTCAAATGTCAGCCTTCTTATCTTAATCTTCTTTCTTTCTGTTGTTAGTGAAAATAGTGTAACAACATTTACAAGCTTCTTCACAGCATGCAGCTATTCTTCTAAATCAGAGCACAACAGATGTTTTGTTTTTCTGTACAACAGTGCGACCTAGTGGATGAAGAAAACAGCCCTGCCCTTCAGGGCCAACGACAGCAGGCAATGAGGGTCCGTGAGCAGATTGCGTTATTTGAAAGACTATCCCAAACTTGCCTGATGCATTTCATTTCTTACAGTGGTAAAAAGAGGTAAACAAATCCTCGCTGTTTTGTATGTGTTAAGAGGAGAATACAGGTGATCCCTTGAACTATTTAGACAATATTCTATGTTTTTAAAATTAATAACTTAATTTTTTCACTTAATACGCAAGTGAATGTTTTGGAAGTATACTTGCTGAGCTCTTAATTAAAAATACTGAATAAACTATTAACAATAAAAATAAGCACTATTCATATATCATTTACTTAGAGTACTTTTATGTTAACCATTGTCTGTTTGGATTGGTAGTAATTGTGTGTGTGTGTGTGTGTGTGTGTGTGTGTGTGTGTGTGTACAGATTCTATGTTCCTAAAACACACTGTATTGACTCTTTGCATGTATGTGTATGTGGGTGTGTATATATACATATATAAACTGTATATAAAACTGTCTATAGACACATATATGGAAAGAGAGATATTACATATGTATATAAGCATATATATTGCACACACAAACACAATAATATAATTTGCTCATTAAGTGACAATGTAGAACAGAAAGCTTATTTTAGTGTCTACATATATTAAAATCAATGTCCCCAAATTAAAAAGTCAAGTTCTTCATGCAGCTTACTTATTCTTTTTAAAACTACTCAGTATTCATTTCAGGGTAATTCCTAAAAGCTAAATACTTAATATTTCTTCTTTGGTGTTGGTTTGCTTGCTTTTATTGCTTCTGTTAAACCATTAAACAAGCTCATTTTATCACTAATATTTTTTTAATCTGCTAAGTTTTAAGTGGGTTTTAAAATACATACTTAAAATTAAAACATGTAAATGTGGAAGTCTGAACTATATAGAAAAAGAGAAAATGACCTTCTGAGAAGCCATGCATAAAAATTTAACAATTTTCCTTTGTATGAACATGGTGGAGGAGACATCATTCACTCTTCTTGTTTATAGGATATGCTATGGTAAGAATTAAATGTAATTTACTGAGACAATAAAATCTTCTCAACTACTGTGCTGTTGTGTTTGGGATGGATTTGGGGATGATTAAATGAGTAAATCACACAGATTTGAAACATTTTTTTTTCTCCTTTCTTTCTTTACTTTTTTTTTACACCTCCTTAGATGGCATCTTGATCGTGCATGCACTGTGAACACAGAAGGCCTATAGGTCAGACCTGAAATTATAGCTAAACCTCAACTCCTGAGGTACACAGGCTGTTTATATCGATGAAAATTTATGATCTCTATACCCTAAATCCCCGGCCTCTCTTTTACATTGACTTCTTTACTATTTGCTGCTTTATTTTATGGTGATCCCTTGCCCTCTATAAATATATCACGGTTACTTAACCCCAGATCCCACCCCCGGACTTCGGGACTTCAGAAAGGATCTATTTGTTACTTATTCTGCTACTGGGTGTTTCATAATCCTCCACATTAGCAGCTATTATTTTATAGCGGTTAACATTTTCCAAATTTTCATCATCTCTTTACTGTTAGCCCTCTAAATGCTTAATAACATCAGTCTTAGAACTGTTGTTTAGAGATTATATTAAAGCAGAATTTTTTTCTTTAAGCTCATGCAATGATTGAAGTATGTTCTATTACATACTTATCTGTAGAAAAATGAATACTTTAACTGTAAAAAAAATTACATTTAGGCAAACTTAATTGCTTTGTGTTATGATAAATATATAAAATTTATTAAAAAACCTGACCTAATCTTAACAACATGCCACTGAGTAATTAAAGTTTTCCATGGGTTAGATTCTAATAATTATCTTGTTTTGACTGAACTCCTGAGTTGAGCCCCCAAAATAAAGCTGGAAAATAATAAGGGATTATAGATTTGCAAAAGCTATTGTCTGATATTAAAATTGTTAAGAAAATATGAGTCAGTATTATGCAAATTCTGACCTAATCCCAGCAGCATTCTGGTAGGTAATTGTATTTTTTCTTTAAAGGAGGACAGACCCAACAATAATTATGCCTTGTTAGTGTCCACATTGCTACATTTTTGATTTATGTATTTTTCTGGGAGTTGACAGATAAGCAAGAAAAATTGACATATTATAAACTAATAAAAATAAATAATATCAGAATCTGCCTAGCAGCAGTCTACATGAGGAAGTTAAATCAATGCACTAATCACACAAATTTTTGAGCAAAACATAATTTGTACTAAAATTTTTTAAATGACATATATCAAAAAAAACCTTAATATTTAAATTGATCTGTGTCTGTGTACATGTATATGAGCTTGTGATTTCTAAGGTAAATCATTATACACAATATATAAAAGCCATTTTTGTGGCTTCTCTGTATTTTCTTCTCTGTTTTTCTTAAGAAGACAAGACATTTGTAATCTTTCCCAATAGATGGCAATATATAACATTCCTGTGAGACTTAATATTTCCGATTTTTCTCCAAAGAATATTCCTTAATGGCAAATGTGGTTACTGTACTCTTCTGTGTTTTTGTTAAAATTCTTATTCCTTAAGATGCTGTCATTAGAATGCTTTTTACTATTTTTTATTAAATAACCATAAAAAATGTGATATTTTCAGACTATGGCAACAGCTAGTGCTAAGAGTCATGCTCTGTAGCACCATAGGCTGGACAAATTGACAGAAGAAATATTATATTCCTGAGCCTAGAGTTTGGTAAAAATCTAACAATTGAGACTGTATAGCACAAATGGTAAAAAGTTATGAACAGGAATATTCTTTCCTTCAAGTTTGCACAATTTATAACCTCATGTTTTGTTGGTATATTCACAGTTCTCTTTAAATATAACCTGAGTTTTGTAAACAAATGCTTCAGAAGTAATCAATCTAATTGTATTGATTAATTAATTATTGACGTTTCTCTATTGGTCTAAGTAAAACTAAGCATTTTTAGCTTGATGTTAAAATCTCAATATTTTTCTGCTGCTAGTGTCAGCTGGATTTCATAACCAAGCTAGATAATCAGTTTTTAGAAATACAGTAAAGGAGAGATACATTTTCCCACAGCTTATTATGGACATAATCAGCATAATTCCAGGAAGCACTGTCCCTTCAACGATGAATAGGAAAGGTCTATGTCGTATTCCCCAATATTTTGGTCATCAATCTAGAAAATGAGTCTTTTCAAACATGTATAAATCCTCAAATCTAACAAACCCAACCTGTGGCTAACAGATTCTACAAACAATTAAATCTAGTTGCTGATTGCCCATGGATTCCTTTCCTCTTAACAATTTTAAACAGTCATGTTTGAGGCAAAATTCACTATCTGGCAGCCCATATTAAACCACAGTAAATGTCTTCTATAAATACATCTAATTAGACTGTATGTATACACATGATTAGAAGTCCTCAAAAATTAATTTTTTGCACTTTGTAAGTAAGAAATAATCTGGTTAAAAAAGTCTGAAACATCAGACAGGCAAGATTGACCATCAAAAAAACTAATCATGATAAAAATCATACTAATTAGCACTAGTATGGAGAATTAGCACCACGGAGAAGCCTACTACTCATCTCCTATCTCAAGAACTGTGTAAAACAAGTAGATAGCATGACCAAGAAATCTATTATGAAAATTTAGAACCTATAAAGTTTGTCATTGTTCAATAACCAACTTCAGAGAATTGACAGAGCCATGGAAAATCATAATTACTATATACACATATGCACAGACATGCCAATATATATACACACAAAAATTATATGTACACATAGACACATACCCATATGAAGTTTTACGTATGTGTATGTGTGTGTATATATATGACATATGTGGCAGGTTTGAATATATTTATAGTATGTCATATGTATATGTATGTGTATGGAAGGTCTAAAAAATATACATATAAAAACATACACACACATATATATGAATGCATACTCAGAAACTGGGCATCGAGTAATAATTTTCATATGTATATTTACTACCATTTCTGAACACTTGCTCTGAACCAAGAACTTTATGCCATTTCATTTGACAGTCCCAGATAACTTTCTATCAGATGTTAATGTCCCCATTTTACAGAAGACAAAAACTAAACTAATATCAAGAAATTAAATAACTGTTCCAGGACTCAAGGCAAATATTTCAACCCATTTCTGTTCACTTGATCAGTATATCAATCAAATCTCTTTGAATTGAAAGCGTTAGATATTGTCTCTGCCTAATTAAGTAAAAGGTGATTTTAAAAAGGGAGTTAAGTGCTCACATAATTGATTAGAATTGGAAGAATTGGAGACAAAAAGGACTTAGAAGTAGAAACTGCCACTGTGGCCTCATGGATGCAAATGTAGAGACCTCATGCCACTGCTTAGAAAGGGTCAAACTCTAAACATTTTTGGTCTCTCACTCTCTCTCATTAAGTGTTAGGTTCCAGGAAGGGAGCATCCAATTGACCTAGTTTGTCTTTCCTAACCTCCCCCTGACAATGTCCCCAAATACAGACTGACCACAGGATATTGAAGAAGGAAGTGATAATAGTTCCAGAAGGTAATCGATTAACAAAGGGATGGAAATAAAGCATGGACAGCCAAAAAGAGAAAAGAAAGAAACTGAAAACACTGACAAAAGGAACAAAGAAGCCAAAAAGATAAAGAAAAAAATAATTAACCACAGTGTGAGATCAGACTTGTATTCAGGAAGATGGCTCTACTTACGCGATTCAAACATTTGGAGAGCTGGTTACTTTACAGGTAACTCCCTAACTGCAGAAAGAATTTCATTCAAAATAAAATGGACAGGCGAAAAGCTCCATCATTTTCTTCTTGTGGTTTGTTTTTAATTATTTGTTGAATGAATAATAATTAGGAACAATAAAAACAATAACAAAAAAGAGGCTATAAAAGACATACATTCAGATTATAATCAAGAAGTAATGAAGTACTTATCTAGACTTCAAAGAATTTGCCTCCTCTATTTGAATTAGGGCGACTAAATCATTTGAACATTCGGCAAATATCATATACTTAAACAGAGGGTGTCCGACTCGTTACCTGGGTTGGATATCTTCTGATGGTCCCTTCGGGTTCACTCTCCACCACCTCCAACGTACTCTCCAATTCTCAAATTTGTCCCATCAAAATTGTTTTGCATCTTGCTAACATTCTTAAAATATTTTATTTAAAATTTAGAACTTTTGCCTTCTATTGAAATTTATTTTCCCTAATAAATAAGTTGTATCTGTCATCTACATTTTGTACTAAGCCTCTAGAAAACCAAAAATGTCATTTTCTGTGAACATATTCTTGAGTTTGGTTCAAGTTCAGTACAGGACGATCCATTTAGAAATGTTCAAATTGTTGTCTAAATAGAATTTCATAGAAGAATCTACAATGTCACAATCCTTCCTGGGGTTAGACATTCATTGTTGAAGATGAAATCCTCTTAATACACCTCCCCAAATCACCCCTGGTAAATACTGACATATTTTGTCTTAGATTGTTACTATAGTAGGAAAATGAATTTTTACCATTTTTCATAATCAGCCTTTGAATGTCTTCATTTAAAGATTAGGACAAGACCCACATAAATAAAAAATTCCAAAGCAACCACCAAAACATGGGCAACAACTAAATCAAGAGGAGCTTTAGTGAGCAAGGAAGTATTGCACTATCGTTTAAAAAATCAAAAATATTAGAGCAAAAGGATACAACACTAAACAGGTTTATGTCTTGAATAGACTTCCAGGAAATGTTACACAGTTAAAGGAGTAATTTCAATTATATGCTATTTATGCTTTAAAATAGAACAAATCAGAGGTCAATAAAGGTTATGAAACAGGGAGATGTTTTCAGGTCTGTCTACCTGTGAAAGCTATTTTGTGAGTGCAATTCAAATAAACAGTACTTTATTCTCTAGAAAACAGAAATTTCTACAAAATATGCAGTTTAATTTAAGAATTATTTACTTGGAATTCTGATTTTGAAAGTTCTTAAGTTCATGAAAAATCACTGTAATACAAGATAGGAAACGGATTATAATATAATGAGATTTAAGCCTTGTTTCCACCATTTTTTGGCTGTGTGGAGTGTCTTACACTTTCTGAATTTCAGTTTTTTCATCTGCAAAGGGGATTAATGATAGTGTCTCCATAGAATGGTTGTGAGAGTTAAATAACATAATATAACTGAAAATACTAGACCAACACTGCTCAATAGGGTAAGCAATATCCACACGAGCTTATTAAGGACCTGAAACATGGCTTGTCTGAATTGAGATGTGCTATAAGTATAAAATATACACCAGATTTCAAAGAGTTAGGATGAAAAAACAGAATGTAAAGTATCTCATTAATCAAATACATATTGAAATGATAATGGAACAATAGTATTAAAATTAACTTTACCTTTTTCTCTGTTCACTTTTCTAATATGAATACTAGAGAATTTAAAAGTTCCTGTATGGATCACATTGTAGTTCTAAAGAACAGCACCAATCTAAATAAATGCTTGGTAAGTATCAAAAAATAGTTTGATATCAATAATTTTGGCAGTCGTGCCAAATTTTATTTTCTCTGATTTAGGTCCTTATTCTGAGTTCTGTGAAGTCCTCTGAAGGTCAAGGAAGATGTGCTGCAGAGAGACTCTCTTCTGTTGAAGAAATTGAGAAACAAAAGATCTTTGATTGGCAGAATTATCTGCATCTCAGCAAAATGTCAAATTGTCTATTTTGACAATTTTCAAGGAATAATGGGGGAAAAGAAAAGTAAAGAAAAGGGAGAAAATAAAAAACATAAATGTATCTACAAAAAGTTCATATCAATGACTTATTTGAAGTTTATGTATCATATTTATTTTTTAGATTTATTAAAATGAACTGAATTAGAAAACTGTGGTCATCACTGAAATAATTAGAAGTATAATAACATTTATGGAGTTTATCCTTGCATGTTCTAAAACAGAAACAAAATAAAAAACCCAAAACCTTCTGGATAATTTAAAAAGGTACGCAATATTGGATGAGAGCATTGTTACAGGTGAGTCTAGTTTCCAGTCATAATTATCGTGAAATGCATCTCAAACATGAAAGACTTTCATGTGTCTTTGTTATAGATACATTGCTATTTTTATTTATTTTTTCCTATAGGACACCTGGAGCACGTTATATCTATAAGTCTCTTATAGCTCTCTTTTTTTTTGTTTTTTGTTTTTTTTTTTTATTAGAGACAAGGTCTTGCTCTGTTGCCCAGGCTGATCTCAAACTTCAAGGCTTCAAGTGATCCTCCTCACTCAGCCTCCCAAAGTTCTGGGATTACAGGAGTGAGCCACTGCCCCAGCCAGCCCTTATTGTTTTCAGCCTGGTGTTACGTAGTAAACTATACTCAGGTTGTAACTTCTCTCTAGACTCTAAGCTCTTTGAGGTAAAGATTTTTATACCTTATATCTTATATCTGTTACTGAATTTTAATACAGAATCATAGAAATTAGAGACATTCACATAAAATATGTTAGATGAGTCATGAACTATTTAATTCTAAATTAAAATAAGCTTTCTAATATATTAAGAATCTTGAGTCTAATAACTGGGGCTGAAATTTAGCAATGTAATTCTAAAACACTCATGATTTATCAATATCAATCAAATATAAAATTTCAAAAAACTCTATTTTAGGGATATTAGCATCAGGAGTTGAAAATATAATTACATTACAAAGTTAAGTTATGTTTTTGGTTTTTTTTTTCCTTTTCCACTCCTTTACCTCCCAAGAAGTTGACCTGTGTTATCATTTGGGTTGTAAGATCTTTTCCTATTTTAACTCGACTGGGTTTTCCATTTCCAGTATATCCTTATATGTTGCCTAATCTTCAGAAGACATTTCATTAGGTTATATTTTTGATGTGCTTTGTGCAAGCACAGTATTTGTACTGTAGTATTCAGTCTAAAATACATATTCACGTGACAGCCCATAATATCCTTGAAACAGCCATTACAGTCTGTCAAATAAATAATGCGCATTTTAAAGATGGTCTTTATGTGAGATGACTCTCCTGCATTTTCATGAGGCAGATTTTTCTTTTATTCTTTAAGAAAGAAAAGCACACAAAGGAAATGAACATGCAGAAAAATATGTTAAGGTAAAAGTGACACAAACCAGAAAATGCAACCATCCTTTAATTTCTTGTTCTTTCTACCACTCCAACATTTTGCCCTATAATATTCTATGAAAAAAGGCATAAGGTGATTACATCATCTTCTGTCATCTATACATAGACATCAGAAAATATAAATAAGTCTTATTGGGGATATTTTTGTAATGTGAATCATATTTTACATTTAAAAGGTGACGGTTTTTCCTCAAAATCGTAGTTTACTTGGCAAATGTAGCTATTAAAAGAAGTAACATCTCAGTAGAGTTAGTAAGTTGTATTCTTATTATCTTAAAATGGCAGATTCTTCTTTCTGTTGTCTGTAACAACTACAGATCTATGTACACTGTTTTTCCAAGGAAGTTACCAGAATTTACAAGGAAAAAAAAATTAACCCTCTTTCTTTCTTTGATCTCTTACTGGTGACTATAAAGACTATGAGAAAATAAGAAGAGTGGAAAGTAACATTTATTGCATGCCTTTTATGTGTCAAGTACCATGATACACACTTTTAATACATATTCCTCAAAATAGCTCTGTTGGGTAAGTATAATTATTAGCAACGTATGAAGAAATTAAATAAGTAACATATAAAACTTACTAACAATGGTAATTTTGACTTCAAAGTTCAAGCTCAAATGAAATAAACTAAAAATATGTTTACTTTAGCCCAATTGATGTTAACTGTGTTATTACAATTTATGTATATATATTACAGGAGCATTACTTCCATTCAAATATAACACTGTGGACTATATATTATTTGTTCATGAAATGTTTGTACTTTATTGTATTACAAAATACTTTTTAAATTTCATTGTATTTTTTATTATACTTTTACCTTATCATATTACAATAAAGTGACTTGAATAATAGTTCTGAGATAAGAATGTATCAATGAAACTAGAAAAGATTTACTTAGGTCTCTATATGATACTTATAGACGTTGGAGATTTATGAACTAGCTTTTTTCCTATAATCCAACGTCTTCTCCCAAATCAACACAAAGGAAATAATAAAAAGAATTATACATTAAACTATGGAGAGTTCACATTAGTTTTAAAAATATCACAGAATCTTGGATTTGGAAGGAAATTTATTGGGGGTATCACATTTAACCTATATGAGAAATATGCCCTAGTAGAATGTGGTAACCCAAGAATTCCGTGGGCCTCAGCTGCATATAAAAAGATTTTAATTAAAATAAAGGTTGTTTACATCCAAAACATTGTGACAACTGTGAAGCTTTGTAAAAAATATTATTAATCTGCTGGAAATCATTATCCTTCATTATTAACATTGCAATGTCCAAATGGTGGCCACTAGTCACATATCAACATTTATATTTAAATTAAAATTAGTAAAAATCAAACAAAATTAAAAAATCAGTTCCTCAGTCACATTAGCTACATTTCAAGTAATATAGAGCCACATATGAGTAGTGGCTTCCATAGTCAATAGCACAGGTTTTTGAAGTTTTCCATCATCACAGCTAGTTTTACTGGGCAATGTTGCTCTAGTTAGTGAACAGCCAATGATTAGACTTCCATAAATAAATGAGTCCCGGAGAATTTTAAGGTACTATTATATTCTCTTTAAAAACATATATTAATTCCTATTATGTAAAAGGAACTAAACTATAAAGTCAATATTTGACAATTTATTTTTAAATTTGAACTTTGGGATATGTAAGGCAATTGCACCACTCTAATTTATTTATCTGCTTTGATATTCACAATCCATAATATTAAAGATAAATTGGCAAATTATTATTTTCAACTCCAAATAGGTTACATTCTTTGTCAATTGTTTACTTTCTCCATGTAACCATGTAAATTACTACATATTTATATATAAAAATTGAATAGAAATAAAAGAATCAGATTAAAGAATATCAGCCAATAGAAATTCAATAACTGCCTCCTTTTGAAATATTTCTTTCACTCTTAAGTTTGTGTTAGTATTTCTAAGATTGGAAAATGCTGATATTCATTTAAGGTAGAGAATGTCATTGCTTTATCCCAGTTTCAGTTGAAGCAATAGGAGCTAGTAATCATTTCCAGGAGACCGAGATGGTACCATTAATAAATAAATGTAATATCCCCAATATTTTCAGATAATAGTAATTGACAGGCTCACTAGACAGTGAATTTATTAAGGCAAGACAACATATATTAATTCATTGATTGAATCATTCAACTATCCACTTATTTATTAAGTCAAAAAAATTTTGAATATCAAAAATGTAGCAGCTACAAATATTCTAGGTGATGCAAATACAGCAGCGAATGAGAGAAAGATAATAAGCCACTAAGTAAAAATAATGTCAGATATTAATAAGTGGCACAAAGATAGAGTGGGTGGAAAGGCAATGTTAGAAAGAATAATCAGATAAAAGACGAGGAGAAATTTGAACAGAAACCAGATGATGAGAAAAGGTCAGTGGAAAAAGTGTGGTCCTTCAGAGAGAATAACAATGGAAAAGCCTAAGAGACAGAAACCAGCTTGACAAACTAAAACACACACACACAAGAAAAGGGGCTCATGTGCTATTTAAGCGTGAGGAACAAGGAGTAGAGTGGAAAGAAATATCTTCTCATCACTTTTTTATTTTTAATGCTTAAAACGGTGCAAATCAAAGAATTGAACAACCAAAGAATATACATATAACATTGTGGACAATGTAAAAAAAATGACAAAGATGTTTTTAAAAATTTAAAACGTTTTTATGCTAAAATAAAATGTATAATTTAAAAATATTAAAATGATGAACTTAAGATATTTTGTGATATAAAGAGACTATGACAAACTAAGTAGGAATAAATGAGCATTCACAATATGTTTAAAACAATTTTTGAAGTTTAGAACTGTAGAATCATACCACCTATAGGAAAATCTCCCAGTTTCTCTGAGAATCTACTGCTTCCCTTTACCAACTCCCATTCTCTCTCTACATCTAATTGGAAGATAGTGATTAGGAGATACTGAAATATCTTATCCTGCAAGCAATAGGTCCCACAATGTCAGATGTAGGGTAAATGGCATTCTTGCCCTTTTCCTTCCTTCTACACAGGATGTAAACATTAGCAGGGTGACACTGATGATGGAGGAAATGAATGTTCCCATAAAACCTGCATCCTGTTTTATTATGCACTGGGATACATTATTCAGGATCATTATTTTAATGACCAAAGTGAAAAAAATTAATATATATTCTAATGGTACATTTTGCAAAGACTGAATATACTATCATTAATGGATTTCCTATATAAATCTTTCTTGTCCTGATGACAAAATGGAAATATTACAGTTGACTTGATGAAACATATAAATATCCTAGCTAAATCTATTTAAGACCCATTGTGGTCTTGTACAAGCCAATGGTTCATAATCCACTTCTAATATCAAAGTCATAAGCAGCATACACATTTACCCTGTCTCTGTATTCTAGTATGGTGGTAAAAGTATCAAGTACTGAAAGTAATGCTATATATAGATGGGCAGACATTATGTGCAATCTAAAGACACATAAGTTTAGTCCTCATTCATCTTTAACTTTATTTTTAATAATTCTTATAAAATTAATATAAATTCTGTGTAATAAAGTCTTAGAATTAGAAAAAAATAAAGTTTGTTTACATAAACATGAAAACTATGACTTTATAGTCAATACAGACAAAATTTTTGGATGTTGGGGAAATTACATACACCTGTTTTTAGGAAGTGTGGTCTAAAACTCTTTTCTTATATAATCTTGAGATGTGCAAAAGGTAGTCAAATTAATGAAAATGTATTGAGAGATTCTAAACAGTACCTATTATCTCTAGACATGGAACTTTCTAAACAGCTGCCAAAATTCCAAATTCTGAGCTTCAGCTTGAGAGGATATGGTTCTATATCTACTAAATATAAGTACTTCCTCTTAAAATTTGCTATCATGTAATTATATTAAATTATTTCAGAAAAGAAAGCATTGTAACCGTATGTAAACAAAAAACAAGAAGTTGAGATATGTTCGAGAGAATGCTCCTTTATATGACATTAAAATGCTGGGCATCTGGTTATGTCATGTGAATATATTTTGTAATTCATAGTCTGGCTCCTGTTATGTTTATAGTAGTCCAAGAAGAGTTAACCAATATATTAATATAATAGAATTATGTCTGGTCAGAGGTTTGTTCTGCATGTGTGTGACTGGCATAATTTTTCTCAGAATAGATTTTAATTCTAAGAAGTGATGCATTGTTTTGGTCCTAAGACTTTATTTTCTAGACAGGAAAAAAGGATAATGGTTCTTTATTCAACTACTATAATTGATTTTAAATTAATAGTGACTGTTCCTCAAGCATCTCCAAGAGATAAACATGGTAAGCTATTAAGTAATAATCAATTCGGTAATAAATAAAAAGTCATTGGTATTAAATTAACCTATAACAGCATTTAAATGATATCATAAAATAAGTCCTTCAAATTAGTTTATCTATCATACATGACTAATATGTTTCCAATTCTGCAACTAATTATTTACATGTATAATGTATAACATGAGATTTTAATGACCAGATATCATATTATATTAGGATCAATAGTATTTACTGATGAATAGACAATATATTTTAGTGAATTAAACATTTACACTTCAACAAATATAGTCACTGGATTTGAATTTTGGAAGGTAGTTATTTCTAAAATACACTTTCAAGAAATGTTTTTCATTTTTGGAAAGAATGTTGAACTAAAATCAGAAATCCTGGATTTTAATTTTTGAGTCTGCCACTAGTAACTCTATGAGCTTGAGGAATTAAGTTCAATTCAATTCAATATCACTTCATTAAATATTTATGGAGCAACCTCCTTTGTGCAAGGATGGGAAGACCAAAACATATTTGAAGGGAGGGGGTTGGGGGTGGAATCCAGTGGAGAACAAAAGATTAAAGATGCTAGCAAGGAGAATAGTTAATGCAATAGGAGTCTGAGACAGAGAAGATAAAATAAAGAACACAAACCTAGAGATTAGTTTTCTTAAAAAAAAGGAGCAGGTCCTCAAATGAGACAAGAACTGAAAACAAAATGTCAACTAAACATAAAGAGAGACTGTGAGGTACAGAGAAGTCAAAATGAGAAATCTCATGAGATTGAATTTTGTCTCAATAAAGAAGGTGATGAAGTCATGTGCTGAGGTTTAAAACCACTTAGGATGTTGAGGTAGAAGAGAAGCTTGGAGTTGGTTTCAGAGGAGAATGCAACAAGGAGGAAAATGAAGCATCAAGAACTTCCAAGCTGCACTAAGGACTTGGCATCCATTGAACAATAAGATTTTGTATTTGTCACAATGAATAGACTTGTGTGATCGTCTTCATCAAAACTGAAATCAAAAGCAATGTATAAAGCATGGAACAAGTCAGAAATTGCCCAGGTCTTGACATTGAAAATGCAAAATGAGAAAAGGCTGAAGTATGAATGGTGATTTGCAATTGAGTCCTGAGTTGCAGATACTTCAGTTAAGTTAGTAGTAGAATTATCGAAATGACAAATTATGTCTAAGCTAAGAGGAAAAATGAAGTTTAAGCTGGAAAAATGACCTGAAAGAAATAAAAGTAATTATGAAAATCTGCCTCATGGTAAAAAACAGTGGATGAGATGCAATGAACAGGAAAGTTAAATACCTAGGATTTGATCACAACAGAATATCAAAATTAAAAGAAGTTTTATGAACAGAACTGTTTGGTTTACAATAGCAGTTCTCCTACTATCAGAAGCAGCTCTCCAGCTTTACAGTAATATTGATTCCCTGCAGGGGAGGTAGCCGTAGATTTTTATGGTTAAAAAATGAAACAAGAAATTCTGATGCATAATCAAGTGGGAATTACTGGTCTACATGAATTCTTGGTCTAGAATTCTTCAAATTTACAGTTAATGAAGAAAATAATAAGAACCCCACCTCCCAAAATGTTGTGTTCAGTAGGAACCTACACTGGTGAAGAAACGTTGTGCAGGACTCCCTGGAGTGCAGGTCTGAACTAGGCAGGACGGGAAATCAAGAGATTGCATCGGTGGTGTAGTTATCTCTTTCCATACATCTCCCCATTAACCCTGCCACCACCTTTAGTTTATTTAATCTACTTATATCCATGGCTTTTTATTTGTTATTGCAATTATCAAAAGCCACCTGCATCAACATTAAGTGAAAGGGAAGGTTTTATTAATAGGGGTGTCAGGGTGCCTAATCGAAGGCCGTAACCAAAATGCAGGTTGGCCTTTGGAATTTGCTGAAACCAGGTAGGCCAACGGTATGCTCCAGTTCTCATATAAGCTTCTCTTCATGTGTCTGTTCTTTTATCTCTGTCAGTAGACCAATTTCATTGACTATCCCGTCAGTGTGATATAACACGGTTGCTTAGAGCTCCTGGGTTCATGTATTACATAGCCAGCTATTTGGAGAGAATAACCAATTTTTTTTTTTTTTTCTGATCACAGGTCCAAGTGAAACATGCCTTCCCAAGCTTATCCGTCTGTGCTGTGGCTGGGGCTATAGAGAAGGTAACACATAAAATGATGCGCAGGTCTCCCATTCTGAGTGAGAGGAGCAGTTGCAGGAGGCTACATGTACTGGGCAACACCAAGTAATGGGCCTTTGTCAATAGCTAATACATATTAATACAACTCAACAATGCGATAAAAGAATATGATTGAGTTTTGTGGAAGGGCTACCCATGTGATGTTTATGTTTTCCAGCATATTGTTTATTATTGTGAAATTATGTGATATGCTATTAATTATAACAAAGGAGTTAATGTACATGTTTGAATTTATAGCCCAATTTTATTTAATATTAGCACAACCGTTCAGAGGACAGAATACAGTAGAGATTGTAAATACATGTCACAAAATTCATATGTGACAAGGTATATTAAAGGAAAATTACCTCTTTATTTATTCACTTCTAATTTACTTCTCTTTTAGATACAATTCCATAGACCTTTCCATACTCGCAGAAGACTTGGTAGTTGGGGTTGGTTATTGGTGCCAGAGACAGAGCTGTGCCAGTAGTAAGAAATAACAGAGCCTGACATGAAGGGGATAGAAAAAATATAAAATGTGGACAAAAATTTTCCCAACTCTCAATATTACTGGAGCGTATCACTATGACACAACACAACACAATTATTATCAATTATCATTTATTGGTTACTTTAAGCATTCTAAGATACTTTAAATATATTATTCCATGTAATCCTACTCTTATATTGTAGTCACTATTGTTAGTCCTACTTCATAGTCTACTTTATGAAAGCACAGAGAGTTTAAGTAGCCTAACAAAGGTTGCACCAAGTAAGTGGGTGCACCCAGGAAATCTGATTCTAAGGAGTTTTTTTAACAATTACATTAAAGAAATTGATAAGTTGTTCAAGAAAATATAATATTATGCTTTTAAAAGCATAGACCTAAATGTAAAATACAAAACTATGAAATTTCTGAAAGATATTATGTGAGACCATCTAAATAACCTTGGATTTGGCAATGACTTTTAAGATATAACACCGAAAGGACAATCCAATTAAAAAATTGATAAATTGAACTTCATTAAAATAAATATTTCTGTTCTGCATGATACTGGAATGGTATTAAAGACACTATTAAGAGCATAAAAAACTGGGAGAACATCTTTGCAAAACACTTTACTTATAATGTGTATTGTACAAAGAACTGTTAAAACTCAACAATAAGAAAATGAACAACCCAATTAAAAAGAGGCCCAAGATCAAAACACCTCAAAATCTAAACACACTGGAGTGAAAAAATGGCGGAGTTAGGGTAGCGTCCCTGATCCCTGCTTCCAGAGAGGGAGACGTAGATCCCGGTCTGCTACACACAATCGGAGCGCTCTCCCACAAAAACAGCGAGGGGAATCGGTGCAGATTCAGCGGGGGACACACAAATCAGGAAAAAGAATAACAGGAGATAGG